>JBAMMX010000008.1:20839884-21019884 GCA_037126225.1 Dillenia turbinata | reverse complement strand
AGACCCAAATGGAAGATACTGAAAATTATTTCCAGAATAATCAAAATCATCAGCCTTGTCTAAGAACCTCTCGGGCTTAAATTCATTGGGACAGTCCCAATACTCTGGATCTCTATGCATTGCATAAACATTAATAATTACTCTGCTGCCTTTTGGGACAGTGTATCCGCCTACAGTGCACGTCGTGCTTGCAGCACGAGGGAATAGTAATGGGACTGGTGGGTGAAGTCGAAGAGTCTCTCTTACAACTGCATCCAAGTACTTAAGTTTTGGAAGATGAGACTCTTCCACGTTGTTGTCTATTCTCACCACTTCAGTCAATTCCCTTTGTGCTTCTGCCATTATCTCTGGATGCTTCGTCACCTCCGCCATCGCAAATTCTGCAGTGGCTACTGTTGAGTCTGTCCCCCCCAACAACGATGTCCTGCAAGTAGATAAAGGAGGCAGAACATTAGCTGAAGTTTGAAAGGAAAAAAAAAAAAAAAAAAAGCTTGAGCATATATTTAGCCTTCCAAATTTAATGTTTGTTCAGTAGGGTAACGTCAAATCCATCCCCATCCTTATCTGGCAGAGTGAAGGCTAATTCCTAGCCCTTAACTGTATCAAAGAAGCATTACCATGAGCAACGCCTTGATTTCTGTCATGTTCAATGCGGCCTTGCCATGCTCCTCGTCCCTAAGCTCTAAAAGAAACTCAAAGAAATCCTTGCTGTCCCTGTTGTTGAATGCATCTTCTGACTTTGCAGATACTTTCTTCATCTGATGAGCATCTATAACGGAGTCGAGAACCCGTTCAATAGAGGCAACACACTGCTTCATTTCCCTCTCCACCCCCTGCAAATCAAACCTTGCAAGCACTGGAAAAAAATCAGAAACATTTGGTTTTCCCAACAAGTGCATAAAACTTATTACCATTTGCCGAAATTTGTTCCTAGTACCCTCACTTTTCTCCCCATCAAGTGTAGCACCCCACATCAAGTTCATTATGACATTCATCTCAGTGTTGAAAACTAGCTCTCCAATCTCAACTGGTGTCCCAATCTTGTCATACACATTCCTTATTGCCTTCCTTACTTCACTTGTTCGAAGAGCATAACATTCGTCCAGACTCTTATTACTCAACATTTCGCTCACAAATATTTTCCTCATATTTCGCCAATAAGGCCCATATGGGGACCATGCTATGTCCAGTCCTCCATTTGTAGCAATCAGTGCAGCAATAGATGGGTCACGATTAGCAAAGGTCAAGTCTAGGTCTCGACTGACCTCCTTTGCTAGGGCCGGTGAGCTCAACACGATGCAGAGTTTTTTGCCAAGCCAGAGTTTGTAAATCGGGCCATAAGATTGAGCCAGTTGTGTAAATGAGTGATGCAGTTCGGTGCCAAGAAATGGAAGATATCCAAATATAGGCACGCCTCGAGGTCGAGAAGGCAAATGCATCTTTTCTTTCCTCAACTTGTTCCAAATCCATAGCAACCATAAGAGTGATGACACAACAAGCGGCACCGTGAGAACTACTTGTGCTAGCTGATCTTGCTTGTTGCTGGTTTTCCACAACCATAACCACCGGCTCAAAACTTTGTGCTGAATTTTTTCAAGTAAATCAAAACTCATATTCTTGAAATGAGGGGTTGCTTTGCCTCTTCCTTTTCCCTGTAAAAAAATTCCTTTTCTGTGTAAAGATCAAACAACCTTAGCATGGAAAGTATCTCAAAGATAGCACGGCACGGCATAGAGATATTAAGAGAAGCTCCAAGAATAAATGATACAGACCAGAGTTTCCTCCTCAGATAGACATTGATGAGGCTGCGAGAGCCCAATCAATCAATCAATCAATCCACAGAGACAGAGACACACGGGGACAGAGAGAGATAGTCATAATGATAAAATTTAGACTTTGGAAATACCTAGTCTTTGTGACAAATTAGTCAATATCTGTCTGCACTTCCATAGTGCAAGGAACCCATTGCTTTCGATCGTTATTTAACTTGTATTTCTAGGCCATAATGATCGAAAGACTAGGTATTAAATAATGCGGGAGAAGAACTTATGCACTTCACAGCCTCTACAGTAAACCAAAGCAACGCTTCCAAAAACTACTTCTTGTTGCTGTGGTCCTACATAACCTCATCAACTACTATGATCTGAATCATAGTTATTAAACCCGTTGATTGGACAGGATCGACCCTCAATCCATTCTTTATACGGGTTGGTTCATAAACTGTACCGTTTATACAGTCAACTGTATAAATTTCGGTTCAATGGCGGGTCAACCCTCAACCCTCAAGTGTCTTGTTTAGAATCATAGAAAATTTGATATTCAATTCAAAATTGAGAAAAGTCGCTTCTCGAATGGTTTTTGGAGTGAACAAAATATTTAGGAGTTTAAAAATAGCAAAATTTATAAATTAATTTGAAGAGGGAAATACCTTGTTGTTGGTTTTAATGGTAGACGATCATAGGTGGAGATTCTTGGGACAATGAAATTTGAAATTGTTGTTTTATTTGGATTTATAGAGAAGCAAAGATGAATTTTGAAAGTTTGAACTTAGAAAAAAATTAAGATCGGGAGTTTTGAAGAGAAAATAAAAAATTAATTATGAGAGAAAAGAAAACTTATAATTTTCTCTCTAGAGAGTTTTATGAAAGGAAAAAAAAAAAACTCATTAAGAATAAAAAGTTTTGCTTTCAACTTTTAAATGATATTTTTTAAATATAAAAAATATTTAATTCTAACATTTTCTTTTCTTTCAATTTCTTTACTTTTTTGGTGGAAAAAAATTTAAAATTTAAAAAAATCTCAAATACATCAATTTTTTTTTATCTAAATTCTCAAAGAAAAGTAAATTCATAACTTTTTCTCTAAATTATTTCTTTTCCCTTTAAATTTTTTCATGTAAATGAGCTGTTAGGGTGATTTATGGGGAGAGATGTTCCGTGAATTGCGGAGAAAGGAGGAGGATGGTGGGTATGTAATCCACACGCTGAGAGGTGAGGAAGAGAGTGAAAGCGAGAATGAGAGAAAAAAGTGGGGAGTGAGAAAAAGAAAAAGAAAAAGAAAAGGGTAGAGAGCGAGGGTGAGTACTCACCACATTTAAAAAATTTATCCAATTAACGAATATTAACAACTAGGGTGGGTACGGTCATCGAATATGAAAATGATGAGCCTTCGGATTTGAAAAAAAAAAAAAAAAGAGTTTCACGATAAAAAATATAATTGTATAATTATATTTTTTATATTTTAAAATAATAAAAAAATTAATAATTAAACGATTTCATCGTTATACCCGTTATACCATAAATTTAAAGACACACAAAAATTTAATAACTATATATGAAATTTTGATACAACATATTTTTATTTCTAAGTTGAATCAACGGACAATTTCCAACTCAATGGATAAAAATGTATCATCCTGAATAAAATTTAATAATATAATCTCAATAATTGTATTGAAAATTTTAAAACTATGCATGATTTTTGGGTTATTGCATATAGTTATAATAGAGTTATAGTTGATAGGTATTGTTCTTATTAAACTAAAGCAGAAGATCCAAGATATTTCTTACCAATGGAGTTCCGACGGCAGCATCTTCATGTACCGAACTCATAACCTTTAGCCTAGTTATTGAAAATGCTATTGCTGGACATTTTATCATTTTATTAAAAATAATTTTATTAAAAATGTTTTAATCTCAATAATTCTGTTGTGACATGTTTTATGTCCGGGTCGCCTTATTTCTGAATCATTGCACTTTTGTAAATTAGCTGCTCACTAACAAACAAATGCCCATGTTCAGAGACTCGTCAATTATTATAAAGTTTCCATGATTCATGTGATCTGCAAGTTTGGGCACAGGTTTTGGAATTATTTGAAAGAATTTACCACCAATGATATGATAAAAAATGGTATCGAATATTACCACCGTAAATAAATAAACGTGACACTTATCTTGCAACAAGAAGTGCAGAAGGTCCTCACTATTCTCCCTCCATTTTCTCCCTCTGTTCAATAATCACATCAAGTATCCTATCAAACCTTAGCCTTCTCGCCACTCGCGGTTTATTCATTTTATTGGTGATTACTATAGTATCAAGAAGAGACGCATTTCGATTAAGGCTTTCGTAGACAATGAGATGCTGGCACTAGTGGGCCTCTTGTTGGGAGAGAAGAGAAAGATTGAAAGGTCTCTTCTAGTTGAGAAGAATGACAAGGGGCTTGTGAGCGTTCTCTCTTCTCCAAAAGAAAAAGACCTTGAGGTAATAATTATCGACAAATAGATGAGATGAGATCCAATTGAAAAAGGAAGGCGACTGAGGCGGTGGACTCTTCTGATGCAAGCACTGACACCGTTCCCATTTCATCCTTGATGCGAAAGAAGAGAAAAATTCAAATGTCGAGCTCATCAGATAGGGCACCGAGAGAGGGTAGGGGACATGATCTCCCGGGTGTGTTGAGAGCTGCCAAGGTTGAAGGTCATGGTCTGAGGCCCAAGGAGATGTGGGTGCTCAGACAGAGCACTCAGAGAGTGGTGAAGCATACAATAAAGGTGGGGGGGGAGAGAGAGAGAGAAGGAGACAGAGGAGAGGGTGAAAGAGAAGAAGAGGTTGGGGATTGCATCTCTGAGGACCTCGAAGAATAGGAAATTAAGAGGCATCTCTCTGAGGACCCTAAGGAGGGAGGAGACAGAGTAGAGGGAGAAGGTGTCAGGTATGTTCCTCTAAGGAAAATTGAAGATCCTGAAGCAAGACCTTCTTCTGCCATTCCTTTGATATCAGGCAAACAAAAGGTGTCTGGGAAGATTGCTCTTCCTCCTTTCATTCTTGTTTCGTTCTTCGATGGTTAACGGGGACAAAGGGAACGTGGGATTATAACGATTAGCACGTGCGCCCATGGCTATAGTTATGTTGATGGCAATGAAGTGAAAAATATAGCGGAACAAGTGGATTTTCATCATTCCGATTTAGAGCTGAATAAGCTATCTCTCGAGCAGTGCAATGAGACTATTATGTTTTCAGAGCTTATGATATGATTACCTTATAATTTATTTGTGTCTCTGATTTTCATATATGACCCTTCTTGTTTCGTGCAGACCATCATTTAGGGGTGTTTATTCGGGCAAGTTAATGGTTTTTCGGGTTATTCGGGTTTTAGGGGATGTTCAATCCAACCGAAAACCGAACCAAATAAAATAAAAGTCGAATCAATTTATCCGAATTAAATTTGAATTATTCAGTTTGAGTTATTCGGGTTTCATTTTTCCGAATAACCACATAACATGAAAAATTTCTTTAATGATTTAGGTTAAATAGTTTGGATTTTAATCGAATTGGATATGAATTGTTATTTTTTAATCGGATTGGATATGAATTGTTATCTGAGAATATGTTATTCGGGTTTCGGGCGGATTCCGAATAAAAATCTTCATTTTTATTCTCGAACCATTCACCCAATTTGATTTTTATTTTTCCGAACCGAATAACCCAAATTTAATTTGGATCAGACGGGTGAATGAATTCACCTGAATAGTGAACACTCCTACCATCATCTTAGTAAAGTTTCAAAGACTAAGGAGAGAGCATATAATAGACCATTTGAAGTATCAGGCCAATTAGATGGATGCAGAGGTTTCTCAATTACAAGATACCCTATCACAAAAGGAGAGGAAGATCGAGGATGAGAGGGCGTCTGTAGCCATTTTGAACACTCGAAATGAGGAGATGAAGCAACTAAATACTGAGTTGAGTGCAGTGTTTTAATGGTGTGAGGTGGTCTCCAAGAGGTGTGAATGTTTCCAGGCTACATAGAAACTGGCTAAGATGCATGACCGAGCCCTGAAGGCTACTAAGCAGAGAATAGCTGAGTAGGGGGAACTATCAAGAGGACCATTAACCAGTATATACACGCTCTGCGTAAGTGGAGTAAGAATCTTCATTACTACAAGGAGATCATCAACCAAGCGAGGCTATCGGGGGCTATGCCTCCTGATATCAAAAGCGACAGCACAGAAGCACCCAATTTTGTACTTGAACTCCTTCCCTTGGGCAAGGCTTCTTTAGAAGCAGTTGTTGAGAACACTATAGTTGGTGTGCCTCAATCTAATTTAGAGTCTCAGATTCTTCCGTCTTCTATCATTTCTTAATTGTGATCTCTGTTCTCTTCTAATTTAGTTTTTTTTTTTTTTTTGTATGCTGCCAACCCGAAAAGATAAATGAAAAAGTTCGATTGTTTCATTATGAGCAATCGTTTAGAATTTCATGTTTATAGTATGCTTTGTCGCGTATAGCGAGTAGAGTACTATCAAGGAGATACATTCTTAGCTGATAATTTGTCCGTTTGAGAGAGAGTGAGCCGTGTCTACCCAACGGGGAGATATATCCCTAGTTGACGGCATGTTCGTTCGATAGAGTGGGTCACACCTACCTGACGGGGAGATACATCCCTAGTTGATGACATATTCGTTCAATAAAGTGGGCCGTGCCTACCCGATGGGGAGATACATCCCTAGTTGACGGCATATCCACTTGATAGAGTAGATCGCGCCTATCCAATGGGGAGATACATCCCTTATTGATGGTACGTTTGTTCGATAGAGTGGACAATGCCTATCCAATGAGGAGATACATCCCTAGTTGAGGCACGTTCATTTGATAGAGAGTATTCGATAACACGTGCTTATTGTGACCGGTTCATTGTAAGAGATTAATAAAGCAAATCATTACGAGTGGAATAATCATAGTATAATCAGTGGAACAAATAGTAAGACTATGTACTATAAGATATTTAACTTGTAGTTCTATGGAAGTAAACGTAATAAAGAGAGATTTAGGATTACTTAAGAGGGTTTGTCAATAATTCCAGATCACAGGACAGTGTTCTAATACCTGTGCAGGTCCTAAACTTAACTTTCATATGCTTTGTGCTCATTAGTGCCTCTAAGGCATTCAAGCTAGACTAGCTTAGGATGACACTATAGAGTGAGGGCAGCTTGATCATGTTGAACATCGTTGTGGCTGTAGCATGATTAGGCGGAGTCCCAAGAGTGACGAAAAGCGAAATAGTGCCTTCAATGTATATCCATTTGCCCGAGAGTACTTTGATTGGTCCGGCATGAGGCTGTAGGTGTGTTTGAGTGAAATCCATATATTGAAAAGCATTTGAATAGAGGAGGTTGCAGCCAGTCCCCTGTTCCATGATAATTCTCCTTACTTCGTATTGTTTGATCTTTGTGATGATGACAAAGATTCGAGATTCGAGAGCCGATCAGATATCTACCGTGAAGGGTCTGGCCGATTTGTATTGAGAAAGTGAACCGTATCTACTCATTTGGGAGATAAATTTTATATTGACGATATGTTTTGATATGTCATGTCCATTAGGCTATGGATTCAAAGGGTCTCAAATCTCATGATAATAAGCATTTGGACCATATTCCGTCAGAAATAACAAAGAGCAATAGTGTTGGATGAAAATAAAGACCACCAAAAAGACTACCATGGTGCAAGAGTGATGGATGCTTTTCCATTCCCAAAATAGCATGGAAATTTTGGGAACGGATGATTTTGACTCCCAAGTCAAGAGACTACCATGGAAATTATGTCACTATGAATTGAAATTTCCATTACCAGAAAAAGACCACCATGGCACGAGCCAGAAGGAGGGGAAATGGAAATGGAAATGGAAATGGAAAGAATGATTGTATGCCCCTGAAATTGGTCGATGCGGTTGGGGAACTAATTCAACTTTTGAAATTAAAGTAACAACCTTTGACTTCCTCGTACGGCCATTTCTCGTCACTGCCACAGAATAGTTGCTTGTTTTCTTCTGTGATATCTCATCTTCACTTGCCCAAAGTTTTTGGGGGCCAAACCAATTTCCAAGCGGTTACCCAACCCAACCCCATAGCCTACTTGATAATGAAAATACAAAAACATGGCCTATTCTCTCTCTCTCTCTCTCTCTCTCTCTCTCTCTTATCGTATTCTCTTATTTAATACTTTAAATTATATCAATGAAAGTATATAATGATTTTTACAAAACTATTGTATAAAAAAATTATTTATCCAAAATATGCATATTAGATGTGAATGCAACAAATTTTTGAATATTAATTTGAAAAATTATGTTCCCTAAATTGACAATTTTTTTTATATAAAGTAGGAAAAGGAAAAACAAATAAGACAGAAATTAAATTAATCTTGGCAAGCCACTCCAAGGGCATCAACTGGGATACAAGACAAGCCAACCAATCGTCACATGAATTTGATTCTCGATGCACATGTTTGAAATGACAAACCCAATGTCTGATGGGCATCAACTAGGAGACAAGAGGAGCTAACCAATCTTCACATGAATTTGCTTTTTATATGCAAGCGCTTGAAAGTACAAACCCAATCTCTAGTGAGTAGTTCAGTAATTGCATTAATAAGGGAGAGTATTTTGGGATTGAGTTAACTTTTTTAAATCTTATTTTTTTATTTTTATAATTCAAACTCCAGCCATGAGTTAATGAATACATTTCTAAAGCAACTCATCCCAATACAATTTCAGCTCATGATATATTGTCGATGACTCAGATACCACATTATATTTGATTTGCTTACTTAAAAGGTAAAACCAGGAATCCATCCACCCGAACATCTCTCACCAGATCACATGCAACAAAAGTCCACTAACCCCTTGCACTTCCCCCAACATTCACTTTGAGTAAACCTCGCAGCGATTGCTAATAGTCATAATTTTTCTTTTTCAATCTAAAAATCTTAAATTCAAACATCTGTTAAAAAAAAAAACCTCCAATATTCCGCTCCAACCAATCAATTTCTCATAATTAAATTTAGAACTAAATTTGTTGGAAACATTTCAAGATTGTTTTGCTCTTTCTAAAATCAACTGAATATCATTCCAAGGCTATATATATGAGATGTGAATGCAACATATTTTTGAATATTAATAATATTTTAGAGTTCAGTTATTTTGAATAAATATGAATGGGAAGGTATGTAACATATTATTCAAATTTCAATATTAGGTTAATTTTTTTTTTTTTAAAAAAAATGAACGAGTTCTCCGGCATCTAAAATTTTATTTTATTCTAGGTGAAAATATGTATTTTACCACCTAATATTCACATAAAAAAAATTTTTTCTTCAGCTGTGAGGAGGAAGCGATTAAAAAATAAAAAGGAATATAAAAAGAAAATTGAATATATGAAGAATGGTAAAAAGGAAAGTTAAAAAAAAATGTGTCGAAAGATGATAATAGTAATTTTTCTTTTTATTGATTTAAAAAATCAGTTAAAATTGTTAACATAGATCGTCACATATCCATTTGAATTATTTATTTTAAAAATATTTTAGTAGATATAAAATTAATCTTTAACGTTTGGATTTTAATAACACTTTATATTAACAGCCTAACAAAATCAATAATTCTATTATATTCATAAATATCCAAAATACCCTAAACTTTCTACTGATTTCGGAGAGCGATAGAGAGAGAATGCGGTAGAGAGAGAAAGACAAAAGGAAAAAAAAAAAAAATCTTTAATAGAAAAAAGTAGAAGGGCATTTTTTCCATTCATAGTATATGGTTGACCTGTTTTAACAATGTTTATTGACCCCACATGGGTGCAAAATAAATTTAATGGGAGGATGAAAATATTATTGAAAGTAACATTAAGGTGAATTTGCAATTTATCCTTTAATTCATTATACATATTTTTCTTTGGCTTATCTCAACCAATTTATAGACATAAGAACAAGACACAAGATTGCAGGTTTATATAGTAAGAAGGCAGACAAATATGGGCCTTGGCGGACTTGAAACCCATGAGTATTTTTTTTTTTTTTTTTTTTTATAAGGAGATACAATCAAACGGAATCGAATCGGAGAAGGAATGATGAAAAAATGAATATTTTATCGCTTAAACTGGTCTGAGAAACAAAACCCATGAATATCAATATTTAAAAGAGTTTGTATTTGAGAATCATCCTTGAATAAAAAAAACATAAAAGGTATTTAATTATCAGAAACTCTATAAATATTGATATTTATAAAATTAATAAATAATTTAAAATTTTAAGGTTAGTGGGTCACACTTAAACACCGAGAATCAAATTCATCAATATGTTATACATCTTTCATGATTCAAGCTGAGTTGTAACTTTGGCTGGTTAGGGCATTATCAGATAAAAATGAAATTAAGGAGAAAAGTAGATACACCAACTTTTATTAAAATATACTTTGGCATTGCATACATACAGGCCGACTCAAGCATCATGTCCCTAAAGCCCTTGATTAAGTTACTTAACTTTTCTAATTTAATGTCTAATAATTAATGGTTTAGATTTATATTCAAAATAAAAGGCATTGTATCGTACACGTAAAAGATAATACTCAAATTAATATACTCAATTATATAAAAATACTTGATTCTTTTTCCAATTGCATGTATTGCCTTAAAATAATGTTAACTTTACCTAGGGCCAGCAATCGAGCCTTATAAGCCAAATTTTACAAAACTCGGGCTCGGCCCATTTAAAATTTTATGGTATCAGGGCCAAGCTCGACTCCAAAAGGCTCAAAAATCAAAGCTTGAATTCGGCCCAAAAAAATAAAAGGGCCTCAGGCCCATTTTGTTCTATGCCCGTACAAAAAACTGAGAGAGAGGGGTGAAAGGTCACTTTTGTACAAAAAACACGAACCCAAAATCCCCCAAAATTTTGATCAAAAATCGACAATCAAAACCAAAATCAATGGATCTAAAGATAAAAACAGTAGATCTGACAAAATGATTTGTAAATCTGGAGGAGAAGATCAAAGATAAAAAACTTCAAGAAACCCTAATCCTAAAAATTGATTAATAGAATGAAGAAATATGAAACTTAAATCAATCGATAGAGGATAGAAAGGAAATAGCAAAACAAAGATCGATTCAAAGGATTGTTGAAGAAAAGGAGATCGAATCGAGACGAGAAGAGGAAAGAGAAATTGCAGGAGATGAAGAAAGACAGACTAGCTTTAGTTGGGTGAGTTTGTGTGAAACCAATGACTTCAAAATGAGAATCCAATTTTCAAGATGATTGATCGATCGCAACCACCTCTACACTTCTAATATGAAAACTGAATCTTCAATATGAGAGAAAAATGAGATGAAGAATCATCGAGAAGGAATAGACCGATTGGAAAGAACTTAGATTTGTCACAAACCCATGAGAGGGAGGGAGGGAGCTCAGCACTTTTAGGTGAGTTTGCGTGGTCTCCAATGAGAGAGAGAGTGTGTGTGTGTGATAGAAGGACATGATGCATTTCGTAAACCAAAAAAAAAAAAAAGAAAATTAATTTTAAATGGGTCGAGTTCATTAGTGTCTAAACTCAGCCCGTAATTAAAAAGGATCTAAATAATAGGCCCAAGTTCGGCCCGGTCCTAACATGAGCTGAGCTCTGTCCTTCAAAATAAGCCAAGGTTGAGCTGGTCTGGCCCAATTGCTAGTCCTAATTGTACCTTGACCAAAAGAAGTTTTCCAAAGTTGAAATTAATAAAATCTTAGACTATATGGAATGGTTATGTTTATCGATTGAAAGTGAAACTGATTGTAAAAATTTAATTAATAATTTTGCATCTCAAAAATTTGAAACACAAATTTCAAATATAAATTTGCATTAATTATCTTAAGACTTCCTGTCTAACTCTGGCTTTAGGTCACTAATTCTATTTAACTACCCATGCATGCGCTACTCATACAGTGCGGGATTAGACAACCTCGGCATGGGAATTGAGGTCAGAGGAACTTTCTTCTTCATGGTAATGCCAAATGCCTCGGACAAATACATCTTCTCTCCATCAGGCAACTTCCAATCAAACGAGTGCAAAAGCGAAGCAAGCGAGTACATAAACATCCTCTCAGCCATAGCTATGCCTGGACAAATCCTCCTTCCAGACCCAAATGGGAAATAGCTGAAGTCTTTCCCGCTATAGTCCCACTTAGAATTCACAAACCTCTCCGGATCAAACTCTAGCGGATTCTCCCAAATCGTAGGGTCACGATGAATTGCCCAGACGTTGACAAAGATTCGAGACCCCTTCGGAGTGAAGTAGCCCCCAATGGTTGTCGATTCGCAAGGGCAGTGAGGGACTAGTAGTGGCAAGACTGGGTGAAGTCTAAGGACTTCTTTCATGACTGCGTATAAGTATGGGAGTTGGTGAATGTGTGAATCTTCCACCACATTGTCTCTGCCTACAACTTCATCCAGTTCTTGCTGGACTTTCCTCATCACTTCTGGTTTGTTCAACATCTCGGACATTGCAAATTCCATCGAATTTGAAGTTGTATCTATGCCTCCAACAATCATGTCCTGCTCAACATTTCAATTTACAGAGTATTAATTATTCCACCAACTACCATCGGTGAAATTTTAACTTTGTCTCGCGTTTTTTTTTTTTTTTTTTTTTTGACAATAATTTGATTAATTAATCTAAGATGACATTTAAATCTCTAGAAAAATAATAACAAACAGGTTTAACGAATAACTTACATACTTGTTCTATATTCTATGAGAAAACATCGGATCCATTAAAGAATATTATGTTTGACTTTTGCGTACAGCTAATTGTTTCATAATTTATTCATATAATGCTTTGTTAAACTAAAAAATAAAAATACATTGTCTTTTCAGAATAATTTAACCAAACACAAAAAATAATTGCCATCTAAACTGTAGAATTAGATTAAATCGATTCCTTGTCAATATCACGCATGTCACTTTCATATTACGGAAACAAATAGTAATAGAAAAAGGGAGGAAAAGAAAAACAAACTGATGGGAGCCATTCAAAAAGGCTTAATTGGAGATGTGTCCAACATAAGGTGGAGATCTAAAAGGGGTCGGTATGATTAGACACAAGTGGGCTTATGTCGTCATGATCTATCGATTTGATTCATTTCCCCGAATGGACTTATGTCGTCCTGATCCACCGTTGGAATCTATCTCTCCGAATGGGCCTACGTTACTCCGACCGTTCAATAAGATTACAATTGATTCCTGATAATGCATATTCGATTGCTTCAAGGAATTATTCAGTGCTCTTGAATACTCATCTTTCCCTCGATCGATGACCAGTAGTCGATCCCTTCGGTCCTTACCCAATTGAAGGTAATTCCCACCAGATCTAATGACATTTATTTCCTATCTTGGTACGAAACATATCTTTCAGATAAAAAAAAAAAAAAAAATCTTTCCGTATATTCAACTTCCCAAACGATAAGGATGGTGAATCTTTCGAATAATTTGATTATCGAAATCTCGGAATCTCCGGACCTGTTCCTAAAGAAACTAAGGTTGTAGTACCCCAATTACACACGACTCTTGCAGAACATCCTATAAAAGCCTTCGATGTATAGCTGCCAAGGTAAGTTCCTTGGACTCAACACTCAGCACACATGTCACAGGGAAGATTTGCTCTTCTTCTTCCTCTCTTAGTCTGTTTCAATTCCATTCGAAAACTACTCTTTCTTATTTGAGTATCGGAGCCTCTCCTGCTGGAATATCTTCCGGTAGTTTTTTACAATTTTTAAATCCCCCATCCAAGTCGTCGTTCGAGTCAATGAGCCAAATCGTGGAGTCAAGACCCACCTCCAACAGATTGACGTCGTTTGTGGGAAATAGACTACAATAGTTTCGTCAAATTTCCTGGATTACTAGATCGTCATGCCTCTGAAAAGGAGAACCATAACCATCACGAAGGTCATGTCCGCCATGGACAATCATACCGCCACTTCAACTAATGCTTCTCCCCCAGTGGCACCTATTCGCTTCGCGGACGATCGTGTTGCTCCTCAACTCTCTCGCTCAAAGCAAGCTCCTCAACCTGTGCCTCAAAGACATCCAATCACACCCGCTTCGCCGATGCTCTTGGGTCCAATCGATCACCCTCAATTGGAAAGGTTGAAGTAAAAAATACAGAGCATGAGCAGACAGTTGGAAAGACTCAGTTGTGTTGCCAGGCAAGAAGGGCAACCCTTTTCGAGAGGACCCAAGCAAACACGCTCACAAAGACCCGCACCCCAATTCAACCATGAATCGTTAGTGACATCTCGCCAAGATCCGGATGATTTAAGAAAACAAGTCGAACAACTTGTTGCAGATGAACTCAAATGATCTAACACCAGAAGGAACGTCTCGCCTCCATATCCTTCGGCAACATCGCCCTTTGACTCGAAGGTTTCCTCAGAACCAGTACCTCGGGATATACTCCTCTCTCCCATAGAGGTACGATGGGACAACCGATCCCCGCGATCACGTGACTCACTTCGTGATAGTGATGGTTTCTAGAGACATAACGGACGCCACTATGTGTAAACATTTCCCTATTACTCTCAAGAGTAATGCATTGATATGGTTCAATTCGCTTCTACCGTTTAGCATTTGAAACTTCTCTCAGCTTTGACAACAGTTCGAAGTGCATTTTGTGATTAGTCGATGAGTCAAAAGAAAGTCTACCTCCTTGCTTTTGCTACAACAAAGGAACAATGAATTTCTGAGAGATTTCCTTTAGAGATTCAAGACCAAGATGATGAAAATTTCAACCTTGGATTACTCTATCATGCTAATAGCATTGCTGATGGGGTTACGCCCCTCAGACATAAAAACCTCGATCACAAAGAACCCCCTCCCACTAACCAAGAGTTTTATGCTCGCGCTGAAAAATATATCGCAGCTGAAAATACTGAAACTCTCAACAGGCAAAAAAACCGATCGTCCCAAAGAGAACATAATTGGTCACCCCAATGATTGTCACCAAAGAAGAATCGACCGAGTCTCCCACCACAATGAAAGTTTAACATTTATATCCCTCTGAGTGAGCCTCCCAACCAAGTTTTGTTTCAATTCAAGAATAAATCGTACGTTAGATGACCTCCTCATCCTACCAAAGATGATCCTAAAAAGGACCGATCCAAATATTCTCACTTTCATCAAGATTACGGCCATTTGACTAATGTCTGTCGAAAACTCAAAGACGAATTATAATTCCTAATCAAAAATGAGAAATTGCAAAAGTTCATTAGCATAGAAGGGAAGAACACACCCTCCCCTGATCGACACGATCTGCCACGAGAAAATGAATCAAATAGGTAATCAATCAAACAACTATCGCACAATAGGCTAGACGGAGTGATTTTCCAGTTCCATGATCAGTAGTCCCTACATGTACCCTACATTCCCACTTATGCTTTTTCGGCTTACGACCTAGCGTTCTCTACTTTCCTTCTTGAGTAAATTCTAACTCCCTTCTCCCTTAGCGGACATTCTTACAATATATCTTGATGAATGGCTTTTTCTTTTTGTACTTACCTTTAGTCTATTCGAAACTGATCTCTTTTCATGATAAGACATTCTGCCGAACTCAATGGGTCTGTCACCCCGTCCCACCAAAAGAATCTATCTCCCCGAATGAGTCTATGTCGCCCCGTACTACCGAAGGGATTAATATCTCTGAATGGGCCTATGTCGTCCTGTCCTACTGAATTGATTTATCTCCCCAAATGGGCTTATGTCACCCCGTCCTACTGAATGGATTCATCTCCCCGAATGGACCTATGTCGCTCCGTCTTACGAAGGGATTTATCTCTCCGAATGGGCCTATATCGTCTCGATCTACCGATAGAATTTATCTTCTCGAATGAGTCTATGTTGCCCCAATCTACCGATAAAATTTACCTCCTACCGATGGGATTTGTCTCTCCGAATAGGCCTACGTCGCCCCAACTTATCAACATGATTCACCTGTCGAAGTCATTTTCTTGAGCGAACTCGTGTCATCCTGACCTGTTGATGGGATCCATCCTCTCGAACAAACTTGTGTTGCATCAGCTCACCCATAGAAGATCTTCCTTCTAATCAGAGCACTATCGCATAAGTTTTTAAATTGATTAATGACAACCTGATCTCCAAGATAACTCCAGTTTAACCGACTTGACCTTTCAACGAAGACGATACATTTTCGGATAAATTAACAATACCTCTCAGGCCAATTGACCCGAAAAACCATCGGCAAGTCATATAGAGAGTACACAAAGAAAAATACATCATCTATTCAATCAAAGAGGAAGTCCTTACAAAGATGAACATATGATGTGGCCCAGGAACCTTCCAAACAAAAACTTCACAACATAGAATTACATTGGGTTGGGAAGGGCAAAAGAAAGATTTAAAACCTCTCGAGAAGGGGACTCCGCAATTGCCTGAGTCATGGATGACCTAGTATAACCATCGATCGGGGTTGCCAGGATAGGATCCTTGACCTGGAGCCACTTGACTAGCTATCTACTCCAAAGGGGGCAAAACATCATACATCTCAACATTGCAAGCTATCGCCTCAGCATATTTCAATCTCTCTAATAGCTTGTGTTAGGAATGCCTGAGGGCTATAGCATCCCTGACAATGAACTCTTCAAGATGAGATATCTTCTGCTCAGTTTTCCAAAGAGACTTTTCCCACGACTGCACTAAGATCTCCACAGTTATTAGGCTACCCATGCGGAGATGCCGCTTGGCCTCCAGCTCTTCGCAATACTTCCTGACCAATGCCAACTTCTCTTCTAAGTATTTGATCTGCTCATTCTTCTCAACAAGCAAAGCATTAGAGACACTTTCAGCCTAGGCATCTCTCTTCTTTTGCTCCAAGACATCCCGCAATGCTAAGACTTGATTTCCCAAGAGATTGACCTGTTTCTCCAATAGCTTCCCCCGTTGCCTTTGGAGTTTAGCCAAGGCTGTAGTCTAAGGAAGGGCAATACGAGTCAATCGAAACGGAAAAAGAACTAAACAAAATAGGTTTCGGTTAGAAACGGTACCTCAAGCAAAGAGACTAAAGAGTTTTATCTACCCACTCAGGAGTCATCTTCGGTAGTTCTCCCAAAAGTTGAACCGTTTGGCTAGTCGAAGCATCCCTTCAGCATCAACATCAATACAGTTGTATTGATGGCCTTCCATACAGATAGCAACTGATCCCCCCTCCTGCATGTCCTTCTAAGCATTAAAGGATTTAACAGAGATAAGTGGAAGGAGTCCATCTTCACCTGCATTCTCACAATAAGGGCTCTGCGGTTCCATAGGAGACTGAATAGATGTCTTGTCTACGGGCGCAATAAGGATGTGACTCTACCGATAGACCCTCTCAAACCACTAAGGCGGCCGCGTTTGTAGGCCCCTCCGCTACAAGAACTTCATTCGTCGGGACATCTCCCTCAGCACCTTCCATTTTTTTCGCTCTCCAGAATGCCTCAACACAACCAAAGATGTGTGCTCCTCGACCTCCTCATATGCCTCCTCATCTGCTGATGGTTCAGACAGTTGGATTTTTCTTCTCTTTAGTAAGGGGGTGAAACCTTTGATGGCTCTTCCTTAGAAGGCCTTTCAGCACGCTCATGCGACCTTTTGGAATTTGGTCTCACCTGCTTATCGGTTGAAATCACCTCCAAGACGGAGCGCTTGATGAATCCCAGGACATTGACTAGTTCCTTCTCTTTCTACTCTAACAAAATGGGCCTATCGATCTTTCTCCTCTCACCAATTAGTAGGCCTACCAAAAGCAATATCTGATCGTCCACAAGCAAGTCCACCTAGATGCTTTGGTGAGTGGACTCACAAAAGCACCTGACAGACCAAAAAAAATGAGAATGGTGAGTAGGAGGTGGACGTTTTCCTTTCAACAATGGTTCCTAGTCAGCGTTCGGCAACGTAGGCAGAAGATCCTTGTTTAAAAACTTCACGAAGAAGTACTTCTGTGCCCAAAACTTGTCATTTGATTCACTGTAGTAGAACTTCCAATGAGAATCTGGGCGGGTCTACAACCGATACCAATCACGGGTAGAGCCCTAATCCTTACACCGCATCAACAAAAAAAGAACCGCCAAAATCTCCATGTCAAAATGAAGGCAACAAAACCCTAATAGGAAAGTTATCACAACCACAAAGCGTCAAACACTGGGAATGAGTAATATGGGGTAAATCCTCCAATGTTGCATCACCTCAGCAAGCAGGCCCATATATGGAATCTTTACACCATATTTCACTGACTGCTTATAAATAGGAATACAGCCACCAGGAGTCTTGTTTGCCCTATCCTTATCAATGGACAATACTAATGAAAAATCAACCCCTAACATCATATCAGTCCGTATTTCACTAAATTCCTCCTTGGTCATCATGTTTTGAATCTCACCAATACTCTGATAAGAAGAAGAAACACCCTTCGGTATTTTTCAGAAAGAATTTTCATCGAATGAAGAAACAAGTCGTAAAAGAAGATGCAAAAGTTTACACTACACCTAAGCGTGTGACTTTATCAAGAGTGCTAAAGATGCTTCACGGAGATAAAAAAGACACTTGTCACATTAAAAGTTTAGTGTCTTTTTGATAAAATCATTATTCATGGCACATTTTCACGAAACGACACCACGAGTCGGGAGTAAACGATGAGATCCCATTCAAAAATGCTTAATTCGATAAGTATCCAACATAAATCCCAAAATCCAAAAGGGTCAGGATACTTAGACATGAGTTAGTCTATGTTGTCCTGATCCATCGATGTGATCCATCTCCTCGAATAGGTCTACATTGTCTCAATCCACCGATGGGATCCATCCCCCCAAATAGACCTATATCACCCTGACCGCTTGATAATTAATTAATAATTTTGCATCTCAAAAATTTGAAACACAAATTTGAAATATAAATTTTCATTAATTATTTTAAGACTTCCTACCAAAGTCTGGCTTTAGGTCACCATTTCTATTTAACTGCACAGACAGACACGTATACAGTACACTACTCATACAGTGCGGGATTAGGCAACCTCGGCGTGGGAATTGCAGTCAGAGGAACTTTCTTCTTCATGGTAATCCCAAATGCCTCGGATAAATCCATCTTCTCTCCGTCAGGCAACTTCCAATTAAACGAGTGCAAAAGCGAAGCAAGCGAATACATGAACATCCTCTCAGCCATAGCTATGCCTGCACAAATCCTCCTCCCAGACCCAAATGGGAAATAGCTGAAGTCATTCCCACCATAATCCCACTTGGAATTCACAAACCTCTCGGGATCAAACTCTAGCGGATTCTCCCAAATCGTCGGGTCACGATGAATTGCCCACACGTTGACAAAGATTCGAGATCCCTTGGGAATGAAGTAGCCTCCGATGGTTGTCGATTCACTAGGGCAGTGAGGGACTAGTAGCGGCAAGACGGGGTGGAGTCTAAGGACTTCTTTCATGACTGCATATAAGTATGGGAGTTGGTGAAGGTGTGACTCTTCCACTATGTTGTCTCCGCCTACCACTTCATCTAGTTCTTGCTGGACTTTCCTCATCACTTCTGGTTTGTTCATCATCTCTGACATTGCAAATTCCATCGAATTTGAAGTTGTATCTGTGCCTCCAACTACCATGTCCTGCTCAAAATTTCAATTTACAGTGAATTAATTATTCTACCAACTACCATTGGAGAAATTTTATCTCGCGTTTTTTTTGACAATTATTTGATTAATTAATCTCAGATGCCATTTAAATCTCTAGAAAAATAATAAAAAACAAGTTTAACGAATAACAGTGTTCTATGAATGGTTTTGTCCTTTTACATATTTGTCCTATATTCTATAAGAAAACATCGGACCCATTAAAGAACATTATGTTTGATTTTTACGTACAGCTAATTGTTTCATAATCTATTCATATGATGCTTTAATAGATCAATTATTGTGAGATAAAATAATATTATAATTAATAATATATTTCACATCAATTTAATCATCACTAATTTATAAATATTAATATTCACAAAATGATAAAAAATCACTTATCATGTTCTTGCCATTAGTAACAACACCAATAAAAAGAATAATAAATAAATAGACATACCATTAGCAAAGCTCTGACGTGGGTCATAGTAAGAGGCGTCTTGGCATCAGATTCATCTTTAAGTTGCAACAAGAAGTGGAGAAAATCCTTGCTTTCATCCCCTCCCTCCATTTTCTCTCGCTGCTTAATTATCCCATCAAACATTTCATCAAACCGTAGCTGTTGTACTCTTATCTTTTTCAACACTCCCTGCAAGTCAAACCTGGCCAGACCCGGATAAAAATCCGATATATTGGGCACACCCAACAGATTAGTCATCTCAGTAATCGCTTTCCGAAAATCCGACCCAAGTGCCGCCCTCTCCTCGCCCTTCACGGTCCCTCCCCACAGCATGCTTGTAATCACGTTTAATACCGTTAGAAACACTTGTTCTCCGATGTTAACGGGTGACCCGGCCCGACTATATATGTACCCGATAGTTCTGCGGAGCTCGCCGCGGCGGAGGCTGTACACAGCGTCCAGAGTGGTGTTGCTTAGCATTTCTCTGACACACACTTTCCGTAACATGCACCACTCGGGCCCATACGGGTTCCACACGATGTCCCTGGCACCGTATGCCAAGGCTGTGGCCGCGGCCGGGACGTCACGGTTTGCAAAAACCACGTCCTTGTCTTTAAGAACTTCCTTGGCGAGAGACGGAGAGCTTATGACTATAGCAATTTTCTGGCCCAATTGGAGCTTGAGGATGGGGCCGTGGGTCCGGGCCAGTAGGGCAAAGTAGGAATGGAGCTCCGGGTCTAGAAAGGGAAGTTGACCCACTAAGGGTAGCCCGAAAGGGCTGGGTGGCATCGGCTTGCGGGCCTTCTGTTTGAAGGAGTTCAAGATGAAGTAGCTAAAGATGGCTAGGACAACTAGGGAGATTGTGATGACCAGTGGTTGGTCCTGGCTAATCGACTTAGCGCCGGATATTATAGTGTTGAGTACCATTTTTTGTGGAGAGAAGGGAAGAGGAGAAATCGAAGAGATTATCTATGGAGGAATAGATAATGGAGCTATGCAATGAAAGACAATTTGTAGGGAATGAGAGAAGGGGACAAATAAGTGCGGGTTCAGTTCACAATGAGGACAAATCCCGTTTCGTTTGCCGCCTCCGTGAATCCGAAAAGGGCATCTTCCGTCTTTGTCCGGACTTGTAATGGATTTGCAAACAACCCCATAGCTCGTTAATAACTAAGCTCATACTAATTTTTAATCACCAAAATAACCGAATAATTTTTAAATTAAATAAATCATATTTTATAAATAATTAATAATTAATACAATATTAGTTTAATTTAGTTAAAATATATTAATATTTTAATTAGTCAAATCAATTATCAATTAACAAATAAAATTTGATTTCCTTAGTCCATAAATATTACTTTTTTATTAAGAAATTTTAATTTAGTGAAAAAATTATTATTATTATTATTATTGTTTTGTTTTGATTAATAATATTAAAAACAAAAGACAACGAAAACTAACGAACCTAATGTTTCTAAACACTTCCACCTGTCATTTGACCAAGTGGTATCAAGAGGGTCCTACCGAGAGAGATGGATGATGCACCATATACCCTGTGATGAGACTGATATGATACATCGTCTTTGTCCCGGTTGATCATGAAAGATACAGAGTTTAACCCCATGTTGAGAAACAGGCCCCGCAGTTTGCTGGAACTAGAATCAACTCCACCAAAAACCTAGATATTTCCGTCTTGCTATGTTCTACAAATCCACAACCTTCTATTATTTATCGAACCAAAGTATTAATCATTACACAGCAAACTACTCCAAACGTTTAGACAGGAAAAAATGGTCTGTTTATTTAGTGCTCTCATCAGGTCGCATCAGGACTCAGGTGGGGATAAAATACTAAATAGTCCACCCACAAGCAGCAGTTGGTTCCTAATTTTTTTTTTGTTACAACAAAAATCGAATTCTGGATAACAGGATTAAGAGAGGGGGTATAGCCACTGGGCTGTCCCACAGTTGGTTCCTAATGACAACATAAACAAATGCAAAAGTTACTGGTAACCTTACACGTTGTTTGTTGAAAAAAGAAAAGGATAGCTTGCTAATAACAATCTGCAGCCTTCAAATGTTCCACATCCTTAATAACGGAAGAGTCAAATGCAGCGAAAATGGAGAGGGGAGAGCCGGGTCAGGAAAAATGAACAAATTATTAAATGGATAACAGGAAAAATGAACAAATTATTAAATGGATAAAGCTGTGAATCATACTGAACGGTTCAAGTGTAGAATCTGCAAAGTGAGCCTCAATGTCTATGCTGGTCTCTGCATAATCGTAAACAGGAATAAGAAGTTCATCTGCAACCTTGATGAAAACCTAAAATCACTTTCATTTTCTATATTTCTCCATTTTCGTGGTTTACTCTTTGCTGAACAAAATATTTTTCGCCAAGTAAACATCAGTGTATACCCAGATTATGAAGCACTTCCATAAGCATCATTAACCCAACATGCCTCCTCTGCCTATCAATGTGGACTTAAATTTCCTAAATACCTTTTATGTGCTTTATCCATTGTTGCATTTAATATTTCCCTTGGTTGTGATTCTCATTAATATATACCAAAAGGACTATTCATAACATAAGACCCATCTATAAGGTATGCATTTAACAGTCATCTGATCATGTCTCCTGTTAGAGTTCTTGAATGGATAAGACAGTATAAACTGAAAATGGTTGGAGAGGGAGAGAGAGAGAGAGAGAGAGAGGTTATTCAACAAGCCTGACTTCGAAAAGACAGCTGGCAGTATACAACATTCCACTGGCTGGAACTTTCGGAGGGAAGCTCAATGATCATCACGACAGCCATACCTGTCAGAAAGTAACTGCAAAGGAAAAGATATCCCTGCTCATAAACAAACTCCAAACTCAAGATTTTGAGAAATGAACCAAGCCAGTACATATTTCTAATTGTTTATAGATCAGCTTCATTCAAATGTTAAACACCTCCCAATCAAGGTGATATCAGGTTCTAGTGGTAAACAAACCAAGTCTGGATGATACTCCAGGACAATTTGAGCCCAAGACCAAGTTCAGCTCATAAAGGTTTCCGCTACAAAGTCAAATTAAATTCTTTTCACCTCCTCAGACATCTCCAATCATCTCGTGGGAGTACTAGAATTACCATGCCACAATTCTATATCTGATTATCATGTTCCAATGTGATCAAAATCAAAAAGATTTTGGATGACCATAAAAAATCATATTAATAATAGTTAAACTTCTACATTTTTTTTTTCATTTATTTACAAGGTCAGAGATTACCTCGGCATTCAAGAGGTGGATTGTCCAACCATGAATCATCCAAGAGAAGGGAGGAAGGATCACTTTCAGTTGGCCATTCAGAACTTACATCTATCTCATAAAAAATGATTGGTTTAGATTTTCCATCCCTACATTAGCAAATAGATTGCAGCCAAAGATTGCAGTGCACAAAAACCAAGTCACTGATTTTTTCCAGCTCCAATCTGTTTCGCTTTTTGCCATGGATGTTCTCAAAAGTACTCCAATTCCATCTGCACCAATGAGAACTACAAGGTTGGCTCAGTATGCGTATAGCAGTCCTCTGCAATGTAGGGATTTCATAGCCATAAGTTGCCCACCAATCACCTAAGACACAAAATTCCAAAGGAGTGATGTTTTCCTTTTTTACTATCAGGATAGTCTGCTAAAAGACAAATCCTCTGAAGACATAAATCTGATTTGAAGTCATCCATCTACCAGCACCCTAAGTCAAGCAGCTCCAGGATAAATAGGAATGGCCATCTAGAAAAGTGGATATAAAGAGTTGACTGAATCCGGTGTTCATCAACTTTTTTTCTATGCTTCTATCTGATTATATGACCACCGGCCAATTAACAGATTTTATCCCAGGAAAAGAAAACAGATTTTTATGGAACAAGTTATCAATTCAAGCAAATTTCTACTTCTTTTTTTTTTTTGGGGGGGGGGGGGATCTACCAAATGGAGGGACCTGACTCTGCTTAATTAAAGATGCATCACTAAAATAGAAAATAGCAACCCCTAGTCTCATCCACCATGGCATAACAGAACTCCCTCCACCACCAAAAAATAAATAAATAAATAAGGGTAAGAAATCGCACTACAACACACCTGGGGCACTCAGTGTTCTTCCCATTACTGCAAAATCAGTCCCCAGAGCACCCTGTGCATTTATGTAGATGGGATGCTCCTTGGTGACCTCCACTTTCTCCTTATCCTCAGTAGCCATCTTCATCATGGCCTCTTGAAATCCATTCCTCATTCTTAAATCCATCTTGAAAGTTGAGCTGTAGGAAATAGAAGGATTAAGGAAAGCTGCTGCTGCATGTAATGGTGAGTGAAGCTGAGTATTCCATCTCCTGTCAATTATATCCCAAATAAGAATATCTTTTTCTTCACTTCCCCTATAATATGCCTTGATTGCAGCCTTTTCCTTTTCTATTCCCTCATGTATGTAGCCATGGCAGGCATATCGCCATCAACAATTCTTAGTACTTTACGAAGAGGTTCTGGCACACTCAGAGCCTCACGTGCAGATTTCCAAAATCTTTCCATGTATGATAAAGACTTAATAGCTTGGGCATCACGACGTTGTCCATAAACAGATGATAGCCACTCCGTATGAGAAAACATATGCTTTAAATTGTCCTCTTGAATTACAAGCGCCCTCAACGAAAGGACATTAGCTACAAATCTGGTAATTTTCGGCCGCATCAACTCCCTTCCTCCAGTAAACTTTCTCATCATACTCAGAATCCATACATGACTGTACAAGTAACTTGTAATCATCTTTGCCTCTTCCATAACTGTATTTACCCAGTCTAACTTGCCAATATCCTCCAATATCTTATCAACACAATGTGAAGCACAGGGGGACTAGAATAATGTAGTGTACTTCGCCATGAGAAGCCTTCCAGCATAAACATAACTTGTAGAGCTATCCGTTATTACTTGCACAACGTTCTCCATACCAACATCCAAAACAACTGATTCTAGCAATTCAAACAAGTAGTGAGCATCATCCGCATGACCAGATATGTCTAAGAACTTGAGAAAAATTGTCCCTTTTGGGCTAGTAACTGAAAATACTGCTAGTGATTTGGTTTTACCATCAGACCAGCCATCACACAAGACTGTGCAACCTGAATCTTTCCATTCATCCCTGAGTATTTTATAATGGTCATTATCACCTTTCACTTTTTCCAAGAGAGTTGATCTCAGCTTTTCATAATATGGGGCCTTGTAGCCAACACCACACTCTGTCACAGCATCCATCATTTCTTGATGGTACACGGATGTAGCTGCACTCAATGGAATGGAATTGTGGAAGAAAAATACAGCGATCCTCTTATCAGCATTATCCTGCTTCAGCTTCAGAACATCAACAACTGGCGGTTGCAAACTTGGAGAAGGGCGTGGTAATAATAAAGATGGACAAGTGCTACCATGTTGTCCACTAGATCCAGGGTCAGGATGGAAATCCACCACTGGCAGAAGAACTATTTTATTGACCATTTGCTAGTTGATCAATCTTCCACTTCTTGGGAGTCTTCTGCCTTTTAGGAGTGCTTAATATGCTTCTTATATTGTCCCTCAAATCATCTGGGACCTCAGCACATGGAACAATGTCCTTGTTTCTTATTTGAGCTAAATGGAATTTCATTCGATACACCCTTCCAGTCAACTCCCTCTGACAATAATTACATCAAACCTTCTGTCTTGCTGCATCAACAAGAACACAATGCTCCCAGCAGGCATCTCTACCTCGTACCATTATCCTGCAAATACAAACAATCCAGCAAAACTATTGGCTTCCATTAAATTCAACTTACAGAAATTTTAGGAGTACTGTCCATTACAGAGGGGAAAATAAATAATTTCCATTTTTCTGATCCATGAAATCAGAGATCTAACTCGCAACCATGAGTAGAAGTCTTTTACCTGTGGCTTCAAACCCATAACAGCAGTTCAACAGCCCATAACAAGATACTAATAATTCTTCTGTAGCCATTTCAGTGCACGCATAATATGCAGCAGCTTATGAAATCAAACAAAATGCAAGCAATTTCAGATAAGTTCTAGTTACAAGACTCTGCCGGTGTTATAATAGGCATGCAAGACAAGCAAGTAAGAGTTGCCAATATGGTTTATCAAAGCATGTAGTCCTTTAGTATAACTTTCTCTACACAGTTCCGAATGACATGAGGTTTTCTGTCTTAGACACTAGACATCCTTAGGTTTAAAAATGAAATAAGAAACCCCTTGATTTGTAAAGGTGTATTAGAAGTTATAGCCTATTTCCTATAACTGCGCAGGTTTGAAACTTGCTGATTTTATACATTCGTAAGTGTTGGATGTCTTGATCGAGGGGAGCACAGTTTCGACACTTGTTGTGCATTGTAGGGAGTGATTGACCCTCTGGTATACTGTGAGTGGGATTTATTTTAATGTTTTTGTTTAATATGTAAACCCTGTTTTACAACAGTTTGATAAATGAGTATGATTTATCGTGTGTTTGAAATGTTTTGACTGGTTTTGGAACTGACTTTTGTGAACCGATGGAGTGTCCAAAAATTGGTTAAATTATGAAAATATGCATCCATGTGGTTGAAATGTAAAATGTGTCATTTTATGCTATATATTGCATTTGGTTTGTGAACCTGATTTACGGCACATGTTTGATATGATATTGATTTTGGCCTTGAGGGCTTTGGTATGTATTATTCCGTAACTACGAAGGACACCGTGAGAGGCGCTTGGGTTAGACATATAGGAACTCTGATATGGCTAGAGGACTTTCATCACTAGCTCTGCTATGCTTTCCAATACTCTATTGCTGGATAATGTGACTGCTAAAGCTACAGAGCTGACATCAAGGAGCATCCATATCACTGCTTCCCGTCCCATCACAGATAACCAATATAAACAATGGTGTACCCCCAACAATGTTCTACAAGGTCAAATTATTTTAGGTAGTGTCTGTAACAACATTAGTCTCATTTGAGTGAATGGGAAAAATAGCAAAGAAGTTAGAGAATATGTGAAAATCTCTGATAGGCCTGGATTACCCCGTTTCCTCTATTTATTTATTTATTTTTTAATAATAGTAGGAACCTCAGCCGCTACATTTTGTGACATACACCAGTAAACCCACCAGCACCCAGTTTCCTTATTTCGATCCTGTAAAAGACCTCCTCAACTAAGATTCTGTGAAAAATTTAACTCTACACAAAAAAGACAGTTTGCATGTAAAAACGCGACTTCTACCATTTTGTCTGCAAAAGCTTCAACACCATAAATGGAGTCAAGCATATGAACATCTCAAAGCAATCGGTTTTCTGCATAATGACATAGTCATACCACCATAAACAATTAAGCAAAACAGAATCAGTTATTAAGTAGTTGTTCAGAAATACCCTGTCAAAAGCTCTTTTGGGATCTCATGTCTCACCAATCAATCTAAATATCAACACAAGGAGAGTAATGCTATTCCAAGCTACAAAACACATTATTTAATAAATCACGCACACATGCCTGACCACACAACGAAGGGATCTTTTTTTGTTCAAATTGTTGGTATAACCACAACCAGTCAGTAGTCATATAAAGGAGTCAGGAAAATCAAATTCCTAACATGGAAAAAATAAGTACTAAATGCTATAGTGAAGATTTTGGTCAAAATAAAACATGTGGTCCAAGTTCTATATAAACAGTATTGATCATGAATACTTAACTAATCTATAAATACTATATGAATATATGAATAATATCAACTTATTAAAATCGTTGGTCAAATTTTTAAAACGTGAATATCAAGTTAAAAATCAATTTTTTTTTTCTGACGTTATTTTAAAAATTTTATTTTAAAATCGGGTAAAATCCGTACAAACCTCACCGAAACCCACACTCCTTTTTTTTCCCTCATCAAATTCCTAATTTTTTACCCCTTTCTGTAAAACAAGATGATATGGGAAAACAAACCTCACCGAAGACTCTCTTGATTTTTCACAAAACTAGGAGAACTGGAGAGAGAATTTGAAGAAGCTGTGTGTATATATGCCATGGGAAGGAACGAAAATTGGTAGAGCCCAGATTGGGATGATGAAGAAAATTTGGAATTTTGGTGCTGACCTCTTTTGATATGATGAGAGAGAAAGAGAGCTTGGTTTTTTAAGATTGGAAGAAGAACACAGAGGTTGAAATGAGGACGAGGAGGGATGAAGGGCAAAATAGTACACAGAATTATTTGAAAAGTCAAACAAAAAAAAAAATTCTCCTTCACATAACTAAAACTTCTCACCCTCGTTAAATTAAAAAATAAGAAGTTAACTTCCCAAACTCGCCCTGTCCTTTATACAAACTTTCCGTCCTTTTGTTTCTTTTGCTCTAGTTTGGCCTTTTTTTTTTTTTTTTGAAAGAACAAAAAACTTTTCTTTCCTAAATTGGATGATGTGAAAAGGAGTAATGCCATTTGCTTCCCTTTCCTAAGGTTAAAAAAGGAGAAAAGTTATTGAGGGAAAAAGGGTTATTTAACTGAATGGCGTCATTTCTCAAAAAAAATCTCCTTTTTTTTTTTTAGAAATTGCTATAAGGGTGATTTCAAGATCCGGGATCTCGTTTTCTGAAACCGAGATCACGATCTGGCTTTTTTTTTTATAAGTTTTTGAAATTTTTTAATTTTTATAAAATTTTAAAATTAATAAAAAATTAAATACTATTAAAAATTAATTAAAAATTATTATTTAAAAAAAATATATAATTAATAAAAAATTAATCAATAAATTTTTATTAATCAATCGTAAAAAGGATTTCAAATGAGGCATACTTTTATTACGAAAAATAAACCACTAGTCTAGAAATTATCACCAAAATCCAAAAATTCAACCTCTCATGGGTTTCGATTTCTTTCTTTATAATAAATATTTTTCTGAAATTTTTAGATTATTTTAAATTTGTTATTTTGTAAATTAATTAGGGGTTAAATTTTCAGATTTCGGTGATAGTTTCTAGACCAGTGGTCTATTTTTTTTAATAAAAGCATGTCTCATTTGAAATCCTTTTTACAGTTGATTAATAAAAATTTATTGATTAATTTTTTATTAATTATATGTTTTCTTTTTTAATTAATAATTTTTTTTAATTTTAATTAATTTTTATTTTTGATTAATTTTTTTTATAATTTTTAATAATATTAACTAGTATTTAATTTTTAATTAATTTTAAATTTTTATAAAAATTTAAAAATTTTAAAAATTTATAAAAAATAAAATAAAAGTGAGATCCGTGATCTCGCTTTCAAAAAGCGAGATCCCAGATCTTGAAATCACCATTCTGGGAATTTCCCAAAAAACCTCATTTGCGAGATTTTTTTGGAAAATGACTCCGTTCAGGGAAATAACCCGAGGAAAAAATACCATGGTTAATAAAATTTTCAATGATTAATCATATCTTAAGGAGACAAGCTTGAAACTGGCTAGCATGAGTCAATCACTTGAAACTTTTAATTCAAATAGCGATGTAAAAATCAATATCATAACAATTATATCCATTTTCTCATGCCACTTGATAATAAAAAAGAGCATCCGAGGCATCGTCTGCATTATTATCTTTTTCATAGTGAGCTTGAGATATCTTTTATGATCTTTCTTATCATAGGCTAAAGTTAACTTTGATTGGATTTGAGAGTTGAAGCAACATTAGTTCATCTAGGGACTGAGAGGTGAATTTGGAGAATTGATTTAACAATTTTCTAATGGCATGAGGACCAACTTGAGGATCGGTTTGGGAGTTTTGAACCGACATAGAATAGATTTAACAATTTTACTCATGCACCCATTTATTTTGGAAGAGCAAAATTATAATCAAAGTCACTACCAAAATCAGACATCCAAATATGAAAAGAGTTTTCTCAAGGCTGAGAATCCCAGTTGCAGAACAGCTGCTGCTTGACAATACAAGGCTGAAACCATAGCATGAAAATAAAGCTAGACTTTGGAAGAGCAAAATTATATCCGCAACTGGAAGTAGGGTAGAAGAAGGCTCTAGCTCTATTGCTGCCCACTGAGGCAAATTGATGAACCTCAGAAAAGGTTACGAAAAAGAACACCTTCTGATCTCTGCATTGCTGGAACAAAAATTCATACAGTTTGGAGGTATATCCCTGAATTATACAAGTTCAACTCTTCATGTAATAATTCCATGTTATTGGTGCCTACTTTTGGAACACTAAAGCCATGTAACATAACATTCAACAGCTTTAACAAAGCAAAAGATTTTGGCGACAATGCTTGCCAACAAAATGAGAGCATAGCATTCCACCAAGAACAATGGGAAACAAAACTGTATCATTTATTACCACAGCAGAACTCCCGAGTGTTACTTAAACCGGAAAATTAGCCTGCACTCATGTATACTTCTTGGAAAAAAAGTAGTCTCAGTTTCCTACTTGTTGGAACTAGCCTGCTGCCTAGCTCTGCGGACACAATCTGCAAAATCATTTACCATACTTGCACATTTAAGAGGGTTTTCAACATTCTCTTTGTAGCACTGAAGGCAAGCATCTTTCTCAGCTAAACATGGCATTGGTTTCTGATAAGGAAGCTTGAACTCTTTGTCACGGAGCTCCTTAACTCTCTGTGTTACCTCTTTACCCATCTCCTCCTCCAGCTTTCCTAACCTCTCCACCACCTTCTCACTATCTTGAAGGACAGCCCGTATCGCATCTAACTCTGCATATGCAGGTTGAGGGGGTGGCGATACAGGTAGGAACAATGGAGCCTGGAGTGGCCATCCTGCTGGAGCAGTCTCCTTGCGTGCTTCAGCATCAGCAACAATTGGCTTCTGTTGTGAAGCTGATGTGGATGGCTGAGGGTTGCGAGGAACTCTTGCTTTTGGTTTCTTCGGTTTCTTTTTTACCCTTTCACCATCATCAGCAAGCCGATTCACTAGGTTGCTGCTAATTTGAATTGTGAATGATTCACCCATACCCAATCTTCTTAACTGAAATTCCAAGACATTCATTCTGTTGATTCAGATGCATTTTTTGACATAGGCAGTGCCCCGTCATATCAGCAGAAGATAATATTCAGAGTGCAGAACAATAAAAAAGGTAAAGGTACATTTTTTCTTTCATATTAATGGATTGCTAGATGAGATTAATCCAGAAAAGGAGGAAGAGAGATTCAAATTTCAGCAAAACGTTTATGGTCCATGCATGATGCTCACTCTGATAACATTAGTGTTACTCCATTAACAAACTTATGATGCAGAAGAAAACTTGACAACTATTCATGCACAATGTTCTAATTTTGTATAGGCTCTGGGCCTTCCAAATGCCACAAATTCAGGCCAACTAATCTGTTACTGGTGCCATAGCAACTCAGCAACACAACACAAATGGCAACACGAGGACAGGGAGCCCTTTGCCATCCCCACCTCAGGGGAAGAAAAACACCTCTAAACCTACCATGAACCCCATGTAAGTTGAAGCAAGTCAGCTATCACTCAACACCTTTGGCTGAGAAAGAATGCTATTAAAGGACATGAACCGAGAATAGAAGGTATCTCCAACAGTCACAGAACCATAACAGTGCCGCAGCAGGTTACCCAATTGGTACGAAGAAGATTGCTAACATTTTCCTTTTTTTAGGCAAAATGCATATTTGCCCCTTGAACTTTGGGCTGAATACAAATGGGTCCCTAAGTATTTTTTTTCTTTTTTTTAAGCAAACACCTCCCCTTAGCTTTGAAATGCTACAATTTTAGTCTTTTAGTCCAGGGTCTGTCAAACATGACTCCTATAAAAAAAAATAATTAATTTTCTATTAATTTTTATTTTATTTTAATTAATTAACTTTTTTTATAATAAATTTACTTTTAAATTAACTAATTCTTTATTCTCTCTCCTACTGCTTCTTGCATATCAATCACAGTCACCTCTTCAATCAACATCTTCAATCGCCGACAACACCACGTGCAGTTCACCTCTTCTTATTCCCGCAAGCTAATCCCTCTCCCTCTCTTCGATTCTCCAAGTTCCCTTCCAATTCCACCCACCATCACCATCCTCTAACCTCCAATCTCTCAGTTCCGCCACCAATTGCATCTTTTTTTGATATAAAAAAATGTATATATCAAAAAGAAAAAGAAGAAGACACCAATTGCTTATTGGATGGGGTACTTTTGACAATCGTCCACAAACACTTGATAAACAAACACCATACTAAAGTTTACAGGACCAGGTCTCATCAGTTCCTCATCTTCATTTTCTATTTCTTCATTCAAGGCCCATTTTCAAAGTTGAGAGAGGAAAGTGTATGCATAAAAAATAATAAAAAAATAAGGGACCCCATTTATTCAGCTCAAAGTTCTGGGGGCAAAATTTCACTTTCCCCAATTTTTTTTCAACAATCCAGTTAGACATAAATTTAACCATATATAAAAGAATATCTAAACCTTGAAAATCCTTTCTTGAAGTATTAGAACCCAAGTTCTAAATATGCCAGATAAATATACAATGTAATTCAAATCCCAGGCAGAATAGATGTTTTCCAGGTGAGAGATAGTGTGAGAGAATATTCTTACTTGAATAACTTGCAAAAAAGGGGGCAGTTTCTTGTGAATAGATGTTTTATGTGCAAAACTGTTGTTGAATCCATCCGTCATCTTCTATTACATTGCCCGTGTGTGAGGAAATTGTGGAATATGGTGTTGGGTTGTCTTTGCTGTTCTTGGGTGGGGGCAGAAAGTATTGAAAATAAAGTTTGGATTTGGTCTTATCTGCCTATGCATAAGGCGAAAAGATTTCTTTCGACATTTGTTTTTGGCATTTGTTTTGGCTAGTTTGGCGAGAACAAAATTTTAGGGCTTTTGAAGGTAGAGAGAGCGCTTTATATTAGCTAAAAGCTAAGTAGTTATCTTCCTTTTCTTTTTGGGTTTCTAGAGACTATATGGACTTGGATATAGCTTTTTTTTTTTTTTATTTACTTTGAGTTTCTAGCTTTGTAATTTCCTTTTGGATGGATTCTCCTCAAAGCCCTTTATACAACGTTTTATTTAATATATATATATATAAAAAAAAAAAAAAAAAAAAAAAAAAAATTCCGGGCAGAACTAATCGAGATGAGACAGGAAGAATGGTTAGTTAACATACCTACTCCAAACCCAACATGGGCCTAAATTTTTATGTAAAACCTACTAACAATCTCAAATTGAGTGACCACAAATGTGTGTGTGTGTGTGTGTATGTGAGAGAGAGAGCCATAATCTCAAACCTAACAAAGCTCAAAATTGTACCCCCCCAAAAAAAAAAAACTCAGAACTGTACATTAACAGCAAAATTAAAATTTGTATGCATAACTGAAAGTATCAAGAGCAACCATCTACAATCTTGACTCGGAAGAGGGTTATAATATTTTTCCCTAAAACCCAAAATCTTAAAACTTTGCCATGCCAATGACCACTGATTAGCAAGGAAGGATAGATTGCTTTCCCTAAACATAGTCAGTAATTGTAATTTGATGATGCACATACACACCATTATTGTACAAGTATATAGTAGCAACGAAGATCGACTAAAAGAAAAAGGAAAGAGAGAGAGAGAGAGAGAAGGGGGAAGAAACAAGAAAAGTAAACCACCCACCCCCCCAAAAAAAAAGAAGGCTGATAGCCTGCTTTGCTTTAGCAACGTGGGCTGATTTTTGCATAGTTAGCAATTTCTCTCTCTCTCTCTCTCTCTCTCTCTCTCTCTCTCTCTCTCTCTCTCTCTACTGTTGGTTTAATACTCTCAATGTATTTTTGCATAGTTTGCAATATCTTTAGATAAGAAAATCTGTTAAACTTCCTCATCTGTGCTTTTGTTACCTGTTAGCCCTGAACAGAACCAATTCCAGCATCTGATGGTTGATTCCCTCACATGCTTCAATAACAACCAAAAGCAAAGCCACGCTTTGAACACATATTTTGTTGAAACAGCAGTCCAATTTTGAACAAAAACAATAGCATTCTTCTAGGAATGTTGTTCAAAGGCAAGGGTTTCTTTTGTTTTCTCCCTCTTTTGAATTTGTCTTCTAGTAACACAAATGAAACCAAACTAAACCAAATCAAATCACGATTACTTTAAGTAAAACATGGCTGATGATCCGAGAACCAACTTGGGTTGGTTTCCATGAAATAACATAATTTGCCTATGCACAACAAGTTGCACCTATAACAACGTACTGGTGCCCAAGTACATGGAAGAGATCTATGAAAATCTTTTAATCACATAATGTTCAGATTACTACTATCCTTCAGGAGAAGATAGTGAATTGCCTAATTAAGTCATTTATGGGCAAAGAACAACAAGAAATTCTGAATTATTTTCAGTGAAGACAAGATAGCCTTAATTAAAACATACAAAGCCCGCACTAGTTCTTAGGTCATTTGGTACGAGAGGGAAAATGACACAAGGGTAAAAGCTAAATATCATGTTTATGTGCCAAACGCGTAGAATATTCGTGAAAAAAAAAAGTAATAGTAAAAAATAAATAAATAATGATAATATAAATAATAATAAACAAAAATTATATGATGGGGTAGAGGAAAAGGCAGAAAAGGGGTCATAGGTTCTGTTTCCGAAGAGTTGGGTAATACATTGCCCTTCTCAAGGCCATAATATTCCCTCTTTGGTGCAAAATAAGGCATGCCAGTATAAAACTGCACATGCATAACTCTATAAGAGCTCACCCGGTGCACAAAGTGCTCCCCGACTTAGCACCGGGTTAGGAGGAGAATGGGCGTATATGGACACAGCCTTCTCCTTATATTTTTACAAAGAGACTGTTTCCACGTCTCGAATTCATGATCTCAAAGTCACCAAAAGAGCAACTCTATCGTTGTACCAAGGTTCACCCTCTCCACATGCATAACTCTATTTCCTAGAAAATAATTTGCTCTTTTCCCTCATTCTCAATGCAAAAAAAAAAAAAAAAAAAAAAAAAAAAAAAAAAGGACCTTAACATTTGTCATTTTAACATCTAGAAGCTCAGGCTGATCCTACATTTTCCTTCCAAAATGAAAGAAAGAACAACAAAACCACTCTCTCAGAGCTTTTTATGTTGATTGAAAATGAAAAAGAAAAAAATCACTAACCAAGGGGAAGCCCCAAAAGTAAAAATAAAACAAAAAGGTTATGTAGCAGAGTAATTCAAAGTCACTCCCAGAGGCAGCATACAAGAATGTGTGAAGACATAACGGATTGAAAGTGTGGCAAGGGAGCCTTCTTCCCCCACCAAAAGTTCTCAAAGTTAATTAAATTTGCATAGTTGTCAAAGTCATTATTTCAAATCCCCAACCCCAGCTAGTAAGAATTGCGATTCTCATTCTCTCCCTCAGATTTTTTTCTAGATGTCTGTTGATGGACGCCATGATCTTTGAATGCCATTGTTTTTCATGAAAAGCAGACACAGATAAGTGCATGTGATGTATCATAATCTCAAAGGGGAGTTCAAGGTTCTTGCTCATTATAACAAAGAAGGAAGAAACTAGAATAAAGGTCAAATGATATATGGAACTGCTAAGGTGTGCTAAGTAGACGGATACCCCCATTTAAAACACGAATAGGGGGATTCTAGTCATTCATGAATTTCAACATACAATTAGCGGACATTCAAACCAAGTCCTCAAAAAAAGAGCAAGAAAGAAAAATGAAAAAGAAATTCAAAACATGAAAACCCTAGATTCAATTCCTTCTCCATCAAATCCAGAACTTCAACCAAATTATAAGTCAAGTACGAAAATAAACAGAAACATAATCGGAAGAGACAGATAAAGAAAGAAACCCTAGCTGAACTCCGAAAGCTTTAAACCCTAAATCGTGACCAATCTAAGCTTCGTGAAACGAAAAGAGAAACAAAACTCACCGAAAGAGAATTTGGGGCAGACAATGAAGATCGGAAGGAATGCGAGCCGTACCTCTCTCTCTCGGAAGGTGCCGAGCGTGAGATTCGGGTCCCGGACGTGTCCTCACTTCCGACAGCGATGCCGAAATTCGATTTCTTGGGCGGTACGACTTATTTATTTTTCGTGAAAGTCATTATTCCCTCTCTCTCTCTCTCTCTTCTCCAAGAAGTGATTCATTCGTTACATATAATATAATTATTGTTTTAAAAATTTAATTTTTGTATCTACATTATTATATAAAAATATATACAATTTGATCAAATTATACTCAACCCTTTTGCATCAATAATTGACATTTACAGTTTTATTAATACCAAACTTGTTGAGATTTCTTTCTCCTTCTTAATAAAAATAAATTTAAAATGTTTTTTCTTTAATTTCTAGTAATCCTTTAAGATAAAGTGCCTAGTGAGATAATTTAAGTATATTAATTGATTTTGTATCTAACTTTATAAAATTCGAAATGAGAAACATTAAATTGATCAATTGCTACACATTTGTTCATATAAAAGAAAATTAAAAAATTTTTAAACTTAAATAATTTTGGGTTGATGAAAATGATTTTCAAATTAAAAAATAAAATATATTGAGTTGGATTTTCTTATAACTCTAATTTATTTAGTTTATAACTCACTTTAATCCCTCTGCTTGTTTATTGAGATAGCAGAAAAACAATATTAAAAATGTAAACGATGCCATGTATAATAATAATAATAATAATAATAATAATAATAATAATAATAATAGATATAAAAATCTTATTGTTTCATTTTTTTGTGCAATACGGCAAAGAAAAGAAAAAGAAAAACCAATCAAAAAAGACACAAAACTAAAACACACAACACAGGCTAAAACAGCCCAGACAGACACAACCTATCTCTTGGAGGTGTCTTCACCCCTGTTTCTCTCCAATCCCGCACTGTCTTCCCAAATGAGCCGAAGCAAAGATTGAGGGGGTTCACTCAATTAGTCACCCCGTCCTCGCTTGATTGTCCTGGATAAATTAGGTGGTCGGTGCAGCCATTGATTTCTCTATAGACATGCTTTCCTGTTCTCACGTCTAGGTGATCCAAGATTTCCTTGCATCCTTGCAGGATGATATGGAGAGGATAATCATGATCTTGCTGCTTTTCCAACAACCCCACCAACACAGTGGAGTCAGATTCCACCTCCAGCCACTTGAACCCCGTCCTCTAAGCTAGCATGAGATCTTCCCTGAGCCCCTAAAGCTCGGCTGACAGGACATGGGTCTTCCCTATGTTTACTATAAAACCCACGATCCACTCCCCTGTGCCGCTCCTAATAATACCTCTTGCACTAGCCTAGCCCATATTTTGGGAGACTGCACCACCTGTGTTAAGCTTCAACCTTCCCGCTTGAGGAAACTCCCACTTAATCTTTGTCTCTTCTCCCCTCTTACCAGAAGATTTGTCCACCCAAACCAGATTAGCTTCTTTCCATAGTCTAATGGCTGAAGAGGCCATCATTTGGGGGACTTGTGAGCCCTTTGAAACATTTCCATGTACCTTTTCTTCTAGATGGTCCAAGCCACGTGCATGAAGACTGAGCCCAGCTAAAGATGGTCCATTTTATCCTTCCTACTAACCCCTGCTTGCAACCACTTGCATTGGTTGTTTCCCATAACTGATCTTCCTTCTCAAAATTTGGACAAACTAGTTGTCAAGTCTGTCTGGCTTCTTTGCAATCTCTCAAAATATGAAGCACTATCTCATTAGCATTTTTACAACGGGGGCAAATGGCATCTTCACAAATTATGCACTTCTTCCTCTCTACATTTGTTATGAGTTTCTCTAAATAAGCCAACCAGAAAAATATCCTAATTCTTTCTGAGCACTTGGCCTTCCAAATCCAGTTCCAATCATTCTCCATGGCTTTCATAAAGTTCTGAACTCCTTATCTGTTACAGCAACCAAAGGGATTTTTCTCTTTTGCTCTTCCTTCTCCTCTTCCATCATCTCCTCTGCCATATCCTCCCATTCTGGCTCTATCTCTTCTTCATCCTCCCTAGTCTTTCCACTAGGACTTTCTCTTCCCAGAAGCATCTCTTGGAAAGATAGTTTCGGTTTGTTCTCATTCTTGCTAACGTTCGCTTTCACTTTCTTATTACTCCTATGGAGGTGGTCCCCTTCTTCCGGTGTCAGAAACTTATTAGTGCCTTCATCGTCTTGGATCTCCATGCATAGCTAATTTTCTTTCTTTTCAAAGTGGGAGTCTTGCTCTTCTGTGGGCTTCACTCTGTAACTGACAAAACGAGGGCTTCCGGTCTGGTCCAATACCATTATGATAATTGTAAGTTATTTTGAGCAATTTACTTATTTTTAAAAAGTATTTTGAACAATTTAGCAATGAGTCAAATTGGACAACTACGAGGAAAAGTAACATTAATCGCTTCTAATCTTTTTGCTTGGCAATTACTCAAGTTCTATTTTTTAATAATTTTCTACTATTATGGTTGATTTTCTCACTGCACAGCAGCGAGATGGATTATTTTTAGATTAAGAGTTTTTCTAAGGATAAACATCTAATTTTTGCCTATAAAACTAAAACTTTATGGTCATATGCTTGAGTGATATTTATTTTTCTTTCCTTAGAGAATTTTGTCAAATGAATCGAAACAAACCAAAAAACTAATCCTATAATGTGATGTAGGAAGGTGTTTTCCGACTTATGCTGATAATAGGAAATATAAAAGACCACTTTGAGCCAATATATATAATAAATATAATTTAATTCAATACATATCAAACCCTAATTAATTAAGCTTGGGTTCTGTTTGTTTTTTTAACAAGTTTTATTTGCTTAAGAATGCCATATTTTTCCTAAATTTAAAATTTAATTTTTTTTAACCAACACTAACCCTATTTCTTACAATAACTCAAAATATAATATATTTATTTAAACAATGTCATATAAAACTGTTTATTGATTTTTTTTTTTACAAATAATTTGAAGAGCATCGTTTTAAAGCACAATTTTATTAGAAATGTTATTTCTTGAAGAGAGCCCTTTAAATTTTGAATTACCAAAATAGCCCGAAGCACAATTTTATTTGAAATGTTATTTTTTAAGATAGCCGTTTAAATTTTAAATTACCAAAACACCCCCAAAATGACAGCTGTAAAATTTCTGGACCGCCTTACGTGTGTTTTAATGATAACGGAGAGAGGAATCATTGCTCATTCTGACTCCACTCTAGAGTAGGGAAGGGGAGGGTGGGGAGAGAGGAGAGGTCGGGGGTTCAACGGTTGCTGATTTAGTCAATGGCGGTCAAAGCTTTTTCGGTGCCCTCTCCCTCTCTGAATTTAAGTTGTTGAATGTTTTTGTGGCTGAAACTCTCGTCAATCAAGTGACCTGTTGAAAATTTTCTATCTTCGCTTCATCTCTGTGACTTTATGTTGTTGATTCTGATTTTGCTTTGTGAATACCCTAATCAATCTACTGACATGTTAAAAATCTTCTTTATTGTCGCATCATCTTTCTAAATGCTCTTTCTCACTCAACTTTTGCTTTCTTGATCTTGGTTTCAGCAAAAGAAAGTGGGTTTTGTCTCGTTCCTTTTTTTGAAGGTTAAATTGTCTCAAACGGTGCGAAACTCATCTGTTTCTATTCTTCTTTGATTCGATTTTGGTGGTTCTGTGTTTCTTCGAATTGTTTGGTTTGAAATTAATTTCTTAAGTTCTATTTATGGTTTTGTCCTTTGGTTTGGAATTTGAAATAATACTTGTTTTGTTTATTCCTATTTGGGGTTGTTTCTCGATCACCGCCTCCTTCTCCAATAAAACTGTTTCTTTTCTTTTTTGCTAATCATTTCTTTCTGTTGGCATGATATTGTGAAGGATGAAATTAAAGCGCTCTAATTCCTAATTATAGTTTTTGTCTTCTCGGATTTAATTAATCATTTATTGATTAATATTTTCTTGATCGGTTATTAATAAGGGGTCACTGCACATTCCTTGAAACTCCAACAGGCTGCACTATAATTTGGGTTTCAACTTCGAACTATTTAATATTCTCTTGAATTTTTTCATCAAATATTCACAGTTGGTTCTCATTTGTTACTCAAAGGCCTCCCCTTTCCTGATATGGACTGGGCTATAAGAAATTCCCCATTTCTCCTCTTTAAAGATTTTCTGGTGTTTTAACTTTCCATTACCAATACAACGACTCTCTGACCATGTTAGCAATTGAAAATTGCAATGGTGGCAGATTTAAGGAAAACTGAGATATTTTTTGGGTGCTGATTTCTCTCTCTCTCTCTCTCTCTCTCTCTCTCTCTCTCTCTCTCTCTCTCTCTATATATATATATATATATATATATATATATATATATATATATATATCATTTCATTGTTTAATCTATAAAGGAAAACAAATTAATTTGACTTTCATGGTCTCATTTGTCCCGCTTAATCCCCTTAATATCCACTCATATTTGCTTTTATAATTTACTTTGTGGAATCTTTGGGTGTAGCTGCAAGTTTTGGGAAATCATCCGAATGGACACTTTGCCCTAAAAGATGTTCCCGCTGGACATCCTCAGGTACTCTCTTGATGCTTGTATATAGAGTTAGTGCATCAAACCTGATTCCTATGATTGCAAATACTCTGAGCACTGCAGTCACTAACTACTTATATTTCTGCATTTTCATCAAATATTCCCAGTTGGTTCATATCTCTTCACAATCATCTGTTACTCATACATCCTCCACTTTCCTGATTTGGCCTGGGCTATGATAAATTCCCCATTTCTCCTCTTTAGAGATTTTCTTGCATTAGATGGCAACCTTGTGGAGGAATATTGTGGATGAGGTTGAAGTTGGTCAATAGTAATGTTTAATTTTGGGTCTTGACTTGTGCTTAGTATATTATCAATTTATTTATTTGGTTAACTTGTTGTTTGACTATTATTGTTTATTAGTTGTAGGACAAGTCAGTCATACTCTTTGAAGTATGGGAAGTTGCTGTTCTGGATTATTATGATGGTGATGCCCTCTGACATAATCTTCTTTTGTGCTTTCAAGCTTTTAGAAATTGAACAAATGCTGGAGGCATGGCTATCTGGCACTGATTTCTCCAGGCTTTCCCTCTTGTATTTTTAATTAAAGTTGTTGACTATTGTCTTTGCTGAAAGTGTAGGAAAGTGACGAAACTCTTGGGGTGGAGCTTTGCAGTCTTTTCGGATGGCTTTGACGGTATTTGATTCTAAACCCAGGCCACTCTATTCATCTTTTGATTAGCTATAGAGCTTTTAGGGTGGTATCCTTGGATTATTGGAGATTTCTATTGATTTAAAACTTATGAGCATGCTTGTTTTCACTTTTGTATCCCAACTTACGTTTTGGATCACTACACCAAGAGTGCAACGAGTCTGCGACTACTTTATCTTTTTGAGAACTCAAAATGCAAATTTTAGGGACCGTAGGTAGCATATAAAGAAATGCCAACAACTGCTGATTCTGTTCTGTTAGTATTAACAACTCCTTTATTTTCTTTCTTGTTGTTTCTAGGCTTAATTGGCATTTTTGTCACTAATATTGGTTTTCCAATATCATGAATGACCGCCTTAATTCTTTATTGTCGTAAGTATCCTTCAAAGAACTCAAGATTCAAATTTCAGGGATCCTAGGGTAGCATGAAGAAGTGCCAACAACTCTAGCATGAGGAATATTGCGGTTTGAATTGCAATCAATATTTTTTTGATCATATTCTACGCATATTTATACACGTATTATATATATAATATGAACATCTCTTTCCAGAATCTAGATTTTTCGTTGATCATGGTCTTCCTAATTTTGTTTATTCTACGATTTTAGAGTAGGGTTTACTTAAAACCTTTGTTCTCGATAATATCTATATTTGTTGTAGAATGAAAACTTCTGTTGCATCATCCCCTTTAGGGTTTAGAGAATGCTTCAGTTGTATGAATTGTGCAAGGTTCGTAAAGGAAAATTTCCACCAATGTTTGTTTGAAGTACCCTTTGGTCTCTTTAGATAATTTAGTTGATTGTCGTAGAATTTGTCAAACTTTATTGTTGAGCATCTTATGACAATTCAGAAGAGTGTAATACATTGTTGTCCATCTAATGAAATAACCCCTAGCAATTGAACAAGAGGAGAAAATTAAGTGTGTTCATGATTTTGTGCTACAAGGAGAATTTGGGTGAATCCGACCAAGTTTGCTTCTTCCAAATAAAATTGCAAGAAAGTATAGATTTTTTGGATTTTGTAAATTTTAGATATATAACGAGCTTTGTCTAATGCAGTCACTTTAGAATTCTTTAGCTGTATATTGTGTCGTCCAGTATGGAATTTATGATTTGAAGCCTCATATGCACACTATCCTGTTTTTTGATTTTGCATTTAATTATTAAGATTTGTCGCAAAGGAAAGGTTTCCACTTTGTTTTTCCTTTGCAAATGTTTACTCGTTTGCTGCTTTTCAATGGAGGCAAGTTATGAATTGTTAAGATTTGTTGCAAAAGAAAGATTTCCACACTGTTTTTCCTTTGCAAATGTTTACTTGTTTGCTGCTTTTCGTTGGGGGCAAGTTATGCTTATTTTTACTGGAGATTGGAATATAAGATTCTACTTATTTGCTTTATTTTGAATTTCATATAGACATATAAAACTCGTTTCCTTTCGAATTGCAAAGAAAGATTTCCACACTGTTTTTCCTTTGCAAATGTTTACTCGTTTGCTGCTTTTCGTTGGGGGCAAGTTATGCTTATTTTTATCGGAGATTGGAATATAAGATTCTACTTATTTGCTTTGTTTTGAATTTCATATAGATATATAAAACTTGTTTCCTTTCGAATTGCAAAAAAGTTCAATTTGTGTTCTGAAGCCAGCAGAACAAGATGGTTTTCTTGTCGTTGTTGATCTTCAAGAATTATTGACAATATAGCGCAATAATGTCTCCTATACTAAATGTAAGATACTTGGTCTTCTATTGTTAGGTAAATTTTGAAATCCAGTAATAGTGTCACATTGTCCATGCTTTATAATTTTTTCTAAATCACATTTTTTAGGAATGATTTGAAAGGGAAAAATGTTTGGATCTATCGCTCTCATGGTACTTGTGATATGGTGTCGTTTCTTGGAAAAGGGTTTGGCTTGATTCACTAGATGCACACATGATGGACCATGTGTCTCGCCAGCATAGTTGGAGTCATTGGGAATGTGTGCTATCGCATGTGAGCAAGAAAATTGAAGAGCGAGAAGACGGCCCACTAAATGGCTTGTAAATAACTCGGCCATGAAGAGGAAAAAAGTTAAAGAGATAAATGAGCTTGAGGAGTTGAGTTACATGTTATGCCTGGAAGTGGATAGCACCTTCTCCTTCTCTACTTCTTCATAAGAGACCGAGGCTAAAAGTCGCCTCGCCTTGTTTTGAAGTCTAGAGTTTGAAATTAATTTTCGCTCTTTTTCTCATGTTTTAACTTTACAAATGCTATGACCAATATAACAATTCTCTCACCATGTTAGCACTTGAAAATTGCAATGGTGGTAGGTTTAATGGAAATTGAGATATTTTTTGAGACCTGATTGTTATATATATCATTTCATTGTTTAATCTATAAGGAAAACTAATTAATTTGACTTTCATGGTCTCATTTGCCCCCCTTAATCCCCTTGATATCCACTCATATTTTCTTTTATAATTTACTTTGTGAAATCTTTGGTTGCAGTTTGTATTCAATGATTCAACTTCAAACTTTCCTGACTCCTCAGGAAGATTATTTTCAACATCCTTCTCCGCTTAATGTGGCTTAACTGACCCTATTCTTAATAATGCTGATTGGATTGATTTTAAGTTCTTATTATTATTATTTTTTGAGTACATAGTGAAAGGAATTATCTAAGAAGTATTCTTTTCTCTAACAGGTACATTACAAGTTCTGCATAAAATGCATGGAAACTTGAACATTCCAAACATACCTGTGAGTATTGCATCCAGAAATTCGGTTATAAATAGTGATCATTCAAGTGGCATGCTGCAAGTTTTGGGAAATCATCCAAATGGACACTTTGCCCTAAAAGGTGTTCCCACTGGACATCTTGATGTACTATGCTTGTGAATAGAGTTGGGGCATCAAACCTGGTTCCTATGATTGCAAATACTCCAAGCACTACAGTCAATAACTACTTATATTTCTTCATTTTCTTGAAATATCCCCAGTTGGTTCATATCTCTTCACAATCTTCCTGATTTGGCCTGGACTATGATAAATTCCCCATTTCTCCTCTTTAAAGATTTTCTTGAATTAGATGGGAACCTTATGGAGGAATATTGCGGATGAGGTTTGAGTTGTTGGTCAATGGTAATGTTTATATTTTGTGACTTGACTTGTGCTTAGTATATTATCCGTTTATTTATTTGGTTAACTTGTTGCTTGGCTATCATTAGTTGCAGGACAAGTGGGATATACTCTTTGAAGTATATGGGCAGTTGCTGTTCTGGACTTATTATGGTGATGCCCTCTTGCATAATCTTCTTTAATGCTCTCAGGTTTTGAGAAATTGGACAAATGCTGGATGGGTTTTCTGGGTATGGCCATCTGGCAATGTTTTCTCCATGCTTTCCCTCCTGTATTCTTAATTCAAGTTGTTGACTATTGTCTTTGCTGAAAGTGTAGGCAAGTGATGAAACTCTTGGGGTGGAGCTTTGCAATCTTTCCGGATGGCTGGGATGATATTTGATTCTAAACCCAGGTCAGTCTATTCATCTTTTGATTAGCTATAGAGCTTTTAGGGTTTTATCCTTGGATTAATGGAGATTCCTATTGATTTAAAACTTATAATCATGCTTGTTTTCATTTTCGAGTCCCAACTTACGTTTTGGATCACTGAGAGTGCAATGAGTCTGCGACTGCTATATCTTTCTGTCACGTCCCGACCCGCAAGTCCGAGCACGTGACAACCGCCACGTGATCTAGGAATACGTGCAGTCACTAGCACATACCCCAAGACCTCACAAGACTATAGAAATATCCTCATTTAATCCAAAGTAACCAACACATCAACCATTTAATATATACTTGACAAAAGTTCTATTTAAGGAAATATAAATATGTTAGATGTACAATAATTAAGTTTTCAAACATCATTCCCAAAATAAAAGTTTTCTTTTTCAAAAAAAATATGCCCTCCGATGGGTCCATCTACAAGGCTCAAAAATTCACATCTAGGAAGAGCCGATACTAACAAATAATCTCAGGAGCTTTTCCTCGACTAGATCTATCTAACTGGAGGGAGTCTGCTGCTATATCTATACTTCCTGTGAAAAAGGATAAAAGTGGAGGGGTGAGTGAGTGAAGTTTAATGGCATATTGTGATAGTAAATGAGTGGTGCAAGTGGGAATGTCAAAACCACAATTTTCAACAAATCATCATTTCATAAATAGTATCATACGATTCAATTCATTATAAAAACAAATGCATCCATAAGTTTCATACTTTCCGTAAATTATGGAGTCTTCCTAAAGAAAACACTCCCGCCCAATGTTTGGCCGAATGTGGGTGAAAACCCGCTAAGGGGTTTTCAATCATTTCTTTTCAAAATACTAATTCTCCCTTCTTTGGTGTTGACTCGTATCTTACCGGGATGCTATCCGGATAGTACGACAGGGACGCAGGAGGCCGCGTCTACCTCCGTTGCCAAACAAACCCTCAACCACGTCACCCCGTCGGGTCGCTTCGTAGGGAAATGACTATAGCCATTTACCATCACCAGCACCTTCATTTCACAATATCCAAAAATTTTCCAATGTGTTATAATTTTACAAATGGTTATCAAACCATATCACAATATTTATAAATGCAATTCACAATAATGACATATTTATTCACAAATGCAGTGGATGCATGCGAATTCAAACTCACATTTTTGGGACATCTCATAAATACAAATAATTATAGAAAATCATTTAAAAATCACTTATAAAAGAATTTATAAAAATCATTTTCTCATTCAATGCACATCAGTCCGTTCACTCACTGTGTTCAGGAGGGTAGTCACTCCTAAATTCCTCAATAGCAATATTCTTATCACGATCAGTCCGTTCAACTCCTAAGAACATTATCAAGCAATAAAAATCATTAATATTTATTTTTCAAGTTTACCCAAAAAATTCAATCAGTTGAAACCTAATTTCTCCGTCACTTACCATGACTTACTAGTCTCCAAATCCAAGTAAAGTACTAGATAAGTAAACTAAATGATAGAATATGAAAATGATATTACCTTAATTTTTGTCTCCAAGATACTTTTTCCGTTCGTGTTACGCAAAACCCTAGAATTTTGCTCTCTCTTGAGACATCTCTACACTCTTAAGTTTTTCCAAGATCATGATTAGAATCTAACTTTGGAAGATTGTATGAGTAGTTTGGAATATTAAATCTGTAGACTTGCTGGTAAATCAAATGAATCTGGAAGAAGAGATGAAGAAGGATCTAGAGAGAGAGAGAAATGGAGCTCTCTAGGTTCGTGAATTTCGGAAGTCCCCACCCTTTTTTATCATTAAATCCATTTTCAATATTTACCTAGTGGTCCTTGTCCATTCCTCAATTTTACAATTGCCTCAACATGTCCTCTTGGATTTTAGAAAAGTTAATACTATGAGTTAAGTATTGGGAGTTGGGTCCAGCTGAAGACAATATATGAACAGGGAAAATTGAAAATGAAAGTACAACTTATTTAGAAATATAAATATGTTAATTTTTTGGAATATAATATAAATGAAGCATGATATGACTAAATGGTTTGATTGCCTTAGTGGCAAAATTCTTTTTGAATGTTTGAAAAGTCAAGGGATCAATTCCACGTCGAGACATGTAACAAAAAGGAAAACTTGACAATTGAAGGTGAGGTATCCGAACACATTTATTGAAGCAAGACCGAAGGCTTAAGGGAAATCACTACATGACCGAAGGCTTTGGATGACAGAAGGTAGGAATTCATTCAAGCATGACCGATCAGCAGGCAATGACCAAACAAGAACAAAAAAATGAAAATGGGGAACGAGTACCGAAGAAGTAAATGAAAATACATTATACCGAACAGCAAAATGAAAATATGACCAATCAACAAAATAAATGGTTAAATGTGACTATCGATGGGTATTGTCGATAAGTAAAATAAGAGTTAAATACAAGTACCGAAGGATGCAAATAACCGATGGAATAATTTGTGTATATACCGATGGGAACTACCGATGGGAAGGTTCAAATATTCAAACGGAGGAGTTTCACAGTATTGTTATCGATCGACTATTTCAAAATCAATACCGAAAAACATTGCTAAGATGAGACCAATAACGAAAAATAAAAATAAAAAGTAAATAAATTTATTGAATTCAGGGTGACCGAATAGGAGTTGAACAAATTGCACCGGCTAAAAAAAAAATTACAAATGTTGTCTAAGGTAACCGACCGGGATTGGAAAAAGGGAGGAAATGAAACTATCGTTCGGTACCAATGGAGCATGTGGTAATTTTAACAAGATGTTTACCGATGGTTTAAGACAAGTGAACGGTAACATACCGAGAGGTAAAGTAAAATGCTCATTGGTAAATTAACATAGTACCGAACAACTATTTTAAAATGACTACTGATGGGATTTCCAAAGTACCTGTTGGTGTAAATATTTACTATTAAAAATGTATGTGAAAAATAATATACTGAACGGTATATGAAAATTGAATGTACTGACGGGTATATATAAAATTATAAAAATTATGAAAAATGATCTGTCAACTCAACTCTACAATATGCAACAAATTTGTAACTTTACTTTACACCGACGAGATAGTAAACCACTAAGAAGCGGTCACTATCGGCTACCGATCAGAAAAAATCAAAATTTGAAGAGATTATTTACTACACACTAAAACCTCAACAAACAGGTAGAAAAGTCAAATCCCACCAAATATCAATCACCGAATACTCAATCAACCGATGGCTTTACTGATCAAAGACTTTAAAATTTAAAAGTTATCAGTCAAGTATCTAGAGAGATTTCTTGGAGGACTCAAGGAGTAGAAATTCACACTTAATTATACTTCCTCTATTTACAAAATATAAAAATTTTAAATATGCAACTTAGAGTATATATTACAATCCGGATTTGTCCGGTGTTACACTTTCGGAGAACTTAGAATGCAAATTATAGGGACCATAGGTAGCATATGAAGAAATGCCAACAACTACTAATTCTGTTCTGTAAGTATCAACAACTGTTATATTTTCTTTCTTGTGGGCTTTATTAGCAATTTTCTCCCTTATATTGGTTTTCCAATCCCATGAATGTTGTTGTCAGTATCCTTCAAAGAAATCAAAATTCAAATTTTAGGGATCTTAGGTAGCATGAAGACTGCCAACAATGGTAGCATGAGGAATATTGCAGTTCGAATTGCAATCAACATTTTTATTTTTGTTTTGACAAAAAATGATAAAGTTGTCATGAATTACACAATTTGATTTGTCATTTGTTTGCGCACACACACAGATATGAGTATTTCATTCCAGAATTTAGATTCTTAGTTGATCATAGTTTGCTTAATTTTGTTTATTCTACGATTTTAGAGAAGGGTTTACTTAAAGCCTCTGTTCTTGATAATATCTATATTTGCTGTAGAATAAAAACTTCAGTTGTATCATCCCCTTTAGGGTTTAGGAACAACTGAAATGGAGAATGCTTCAGATGTTTGAATTGTTCAAGGTTTATAAAAGAAAATTTCCACCAATGCTTGTTTGAAGTACCCTTTGGTCTCTTTTGATAATTTAGATATTGTCCTAGAATTTGTAAAACTTGATTGTCGAGCATCTTATGACAATTCGGAAGAGTGTATTGTCCTAGAATTTGTAAAACTTGATTGTGGAGCATCTTATGACAATTTGGAAGAGTGTAATGCATTTGTTGTCCATCTAATGAAATAACCCCTAGCAATCAAACAAGTGGAGAAAATTAAGTGTGTTCATGATTTTGTGCTACAAGGAGAATTTGGGTGAAACCGACCAAGGTTTGCTTCTTCCAAATAAAATTGTGAGAAGATATAGATTTTTTTTTTTTGGATTTTGTAAATTTTAGATATATTATGAGCTTTGTCTAATGTAGTCACTTTAGAATTTTTGAGCTGTATATACTGTCGTCCAGTATGGAATTCATGGTTTGAAGCCTCATATGCACACTTCTGTTTTTTTATCTTACATTTAATTGTTAAGATTTGTGGTGAAGGAAAGATTTCTGCACTGTTTTTTCTTTGTGTTTACTCATTTGCTGCTTTTCATGGGAGGCAAGCTATGCTTGTTTTTGTCGGAGATTGGAACATAAGATTCTACTTTGTTTTATTTAGTTTTTTTATATATGATACTGGATGCAGTAAATGAATTTCATATATATATATAAATATATATATATATATATATAGATTATTGTGATATATAATTGTATAATCTGTATAGTGATATATAAATTTAAAACATAAGATTTTATCTACTGCAATTTTAACTATCCGTTGGTTAAAAATAAATATAGAAGATAAGAAACGTTGGAATAAATGTTATGGAATCGCAATATTATCTATTACACTTTTGTTCTAGTAATTTAAAAAAAAAAAAAAAAAAAAAAAACCTATATATTTTACTTGTAAAATCCTAAAGGTCCTCCATTCTTCTAATTGGGGACAAGACCTCTCAAAACCAAATCTTTCCCAGAAAACCGAAAAACCAAAATTAATTTTTGTTCGGTATTCTCCTATTGGGATTACCAACAGGCACGGAATAACACCTTTCTAATTCAAAATCTTAAACACTCCCATTTGTGGTTAATTTTCTTCCACAATAAAACCCAAATTTTCAAATATCCAACTTGGTTTCCCCAATGGTGGAGACATTTTGAGTCCCTACCTGACATTCTTATCCCACCAGAGAATCTTTCGAACTATTTAAAACACTTTATAAATCGATAGAGGCTGAAAAGAAATTCTTGCCTTTATGTCTTTTTTGTGTAAAATTTTTCGTACCATGATTCAACCAATGGTATTTAGAATATGATGCCACTGAAGGATCCACTCTACAAAGAAGATTCAAAGTGAAATGGTGGAATGCTTTTAAAACCCCACAAAAAATCCTTAAACCTGCTGTCTCCGATTGGTTAAAATCAAAAGGACTTTTGGATCCAAGCCCCTCAGATAGGACATTCTTGGTCCAAAAATCTCATGCTTAGACCCTTTTGACCGCAGCAAAAAAAATGAGTATTTTCAAATTATGAAACAGCTCCTCTCCAGCGAAAAAGGTACTTCGTCAAAATTTGAAGTTTCAGACTTGGATTCGGAACAAATTTTGGATCTTAGTGGTGATAACCTCCTTTAAAACACTATTCAGACCTACTCCTTGAATTAAAAAATATATATATATATATATATATATATATATATATATATTGAGAGAGGCCTAATGGACTGAGTCCATGCAAAAATGGCCCAATAAAGAATTAATGGGTTGAAAATCTGTAATTGGCAGCCCATGTAAAAGGCTAAAGTCTAAATTTGACCAATCAGTTGCCTTAAAACTGATAAAAACCTTTCAAAGGTCAATCAGCTACCTTAAATTTGATAAGCTCTATCCATCGTAAATATTTCAAAGTGTACTTTGTAAAATTGAATAAAAAGATTGTTCATACGGTACTATTCACATATACAATACTATTCACAGTACTGTTCACTCAAGCATAAACAATAAAATGAGGTACTGCTCATCCGTGTTGTAATAGTACCCCTCTCAAATTCTATTTAAAGACTCTCATTCCCAAGGGAGGAACAAGCTTTTCTCATTACAAGCCTCCCTACTCAAGCCTTTTCAAGCTTTCCTCCCTACACATACTATCTCTAAAACTCCTTCAAACCTCCAACCAGATAAAACCCTTAACCAAACCCTTAGTCTTGGATGACCTTAATAAACCTGGTTTAAAACAACACAATCAATAAAGTCCAGAACAGCAACTTCCCATAGGTTTTATAGTTTTCTGAGATTTTTCTATCCTTGTTAACTTTTTACCTATTGTACTTAGATATGTGTTTGTATAATTATTTTGTATAATTATGTTTTTGAGGTTTATAGCCTCATTTTCTTGTGGTCTTTTATAGGGATTTGCCTCTAATGTTTCTATTTCTATTCCTGTTCTTACAGGGATTTTAATTGTTTTTAGTGGTGGATGGTCTGACTCTATGATTTGACCTTCTACAGTTTTCCAAACCGCAGTATTTTTTCTGACGGTTATTGGGTTAACCATTTTATTTGGATAATTAATTTTATATTTTTTAGCATAGATTTCAAACCATACAAAAAACAGAATATTTAATCTAATTCTTCTGATATATTTGTAATATTTTTCTTGAATTTTATCTTTTTTATGTTCAAAATATTTTAGAAACCATTCTTTTTTTTCTTTGTTCTTTTTCGAATAAAAATCTTCATTTATATATTCTTTATCAATTATAAATTCTTCTTTTTCTATAACATTTAAATCTTTTCATTAATTATTATTTCAGTTATAGTTGAAGGAGTTGGTGAGGTTGGTTCTGACAAGTTTTGGTCTCCTGTTTGGGGACCTGTGTATACTGGTTTTGGTACTTTATCATCAAAATTTATAGTTTTAAGTGAAGTTGAAGGTATATCCGACGTCGAATATCTTGGTGGTTTTATCTCTATTGGGTTTTTGTCGGGAAGATTTATAACGGAAGATAGTTTTGATATTCTTCCTAAGTCAAAGTATTCAAATGATGAATTTGAGGACCTAGAATTAAAGATTCTTCTATCAAAACTAATTTTTACATTTTCGTCTGTATATTGGGTTATCTATCTTATCCTGATGCTAGGTTCAGGAATATTTAGGTCTTGTTTGGTTTGGATTGCCCTTTCGAGGATCCATTCTTCGGGTAGGGTAATTTCTTCCCATCTTTTGGGCCTACGAATTACTAGGTTGAATCTAGTAATGTCTGTTTGGAGCAACAATGTTTCTCCCTTTTTATATTGGATTTTATGTTTAGACCCAAAGGCTGTAGTCATGGCCTTATAATGAATTTTATATATTAAGGCTACTGGGATTGACACTTCTAACATATCATAATTATGTGTTTTAACTTGTAAGATAAGGGATTTTAAAATGGTTCTATCATTTAGAGATGTAACTAAGTTTGGAAAACAGTCGAATGAGACTGGTCCTTTACATATACTAGATTCTACAGTTCCTATTAAGGAGCCTGAAAAGTTTTTATGCCTAGCGTCCCTAAGGGTTACTAGGATTGAAGTGTTTAAACCTTCTTTAGTTAATGGTTTTAGACCAGTCTGAACTAATCATATGTGGATATATTTAAATCCTTTGTTAATATGTTTTTTTGAACATCTTTTAGATAATAATTGTATAGTTTCAAAGGGTTTTGACAATTGAATGTCTCTTTTCTCGGTTTTAATTGTATAACCTATTTTAAACAAGTTTATTTTAGGTGTTTTTATGTATTTGACTTATCTCTATTTTAGGTATTTCCCATTCATCTATTTGTTTTTCAAAATCTTCTATAGTTATTACTTTATTATTTATTATATCTCTAGATCTGGATGAACTAGATATAGAGTTGGAGAAGATAGTGGTTCTATAAAATATTGGGTTTATTGTTTTTAAATCCTAAGATTTAAATCTAAATATGCACCTATTGCACAGGGTAAACCAACGGATTTACTGTCTCTCCTAGGACTTACGATGAGGACCACCTATGGAAGGACTCAGGGTACACCTAGATTCTAAGCCTAGAATTTTTAAATAACTTAGCACAATCTATATATCACTATCCCCTCGTGATATTGTGTAGACGAGTTTAGCTGTTTTCCGTCAATGTATATTATATACAATACCGCCTAAACTTATTTCAATTCGAATTGCAGAGAAGTTGAACTTTTCTGAAGCCAGCTGAACAAGCATGGTTTTCAAGTTGTAATTGATCTTCAGGAGTCATTGACAATATAGCGCGGAAATGTCTCGAATATTAAATGTAAGATACTTGGTCTTTTATTAAGTAAATTTTGAAATCCAGTAATAGTGTCACATTGTCCATGCTTTATAATTTTTTCTAAATCCAATTTTTTGGGCATGACTTGAAAGCAAAAAATGTTTGAATCAATCGCTATCATGGTAATTGTGATATGGTGCAGTTACTTGGAAAAGGGTTTGGCTTGATTCACCATATGCACACATGATGTATTATGTGTCTGGCCAGCATGGTTGGAGTCATTGGGAATGTGTGCTATTAGACGTGAGCAAGAAAATTGAAGAGCGAGAAGACGGCCCACTAAATGGCCAGTAAATAACTCGGCCATGAAAAGTTAAAGAGATAAATGAGCCTGAGGAGTTGAGTTCCATGTTATGCCTGGAAGTGGATAGCACCTTCTTCTTCCTTCTCTATTTCTTTATAAGAGACCTAGACTAAAAGTCTCCTCACATTGTTTTGAAGCCCAGAGTTTGAAATTAATTTTCGCTGTTTTTCTCGTGTTTTAACTTTACAAATGCCATGACCAATATAACAACTCTCTGACCATGTTAGCACTTGAAAATTGCAATGGTGGTAGGTTTAAGGAAAATTGAGATATTTTTTGGGTGCTAATTGTTATATTTATCATTTCATTGTTTAATCTATGAGGGAAAACAAATTAATTCGACTTTCATGGTCTCATTTGGCCCCCTTAATCCCCTTGATATCCACTCATATTTTCTTTTGTAATTTACTTTGTGAAATCTTTGGTTGCAGTTTGGATTCAATGATTCAACTTCAAACTTTCCAGATTCCTCAGGAAGATTATTTTCAACATTTTTCTCCGCTCAATGTGGCTTAACTGACCTTGTTCTTAATCATGCTGATGGATTGATTTTAAGTTCTTAATTATTATTTTTTTTAATACATGGTGAAAGGAATTATCTAAGAAGTTTTCTTTTCTCCAACAGGTACATTACAAGTTCTGCATAAAATGCATGGAAACTTGAACATTCCAAACATACCAGTTAGTATTGCATCCAGAAATTCGGTTATAAAGAGTGATCATTCAAGTGGCATGCTGCAAGTTTTGGGAAATCATCCCAATGGACACTTTGCCCTAAAAGGTGTTCCCGCTGGACATCCTCAGGTACTCTCTCGATGCTTGTGAATGGAGTTAGGGCGTCATACCTGGTTCCTATGATTGCAAATACTCCGAGCACTGCTGTTAGTAGCTACTTATATTTCTGCATTTTCATCAAATATTCCCAGTTGGTTCATATCTCTTCAAAATCATTTGTCACTCGTACATCCTCCACTTTCCTGACTTGGCCTGAGACTATGATAAATTCCCCATTTCTCCTCTTTAATGATTTTCTTGCATTAGATGGGAACCTCGTGGAGGAATATTGCGGATGAGGTTGAAGTTGGTCAATGGTAATGTTTTTTTTTTGTGACTTGACTTGTGCTTAGTATATTATCTTTTTTATTTATTTGGTTGACTTGTTGTTTGGCTATCATTGTTTATTAGTTGCGGGACAAGTCAGTCATACTTTGAAGGATGGGAAGTTGCTGTTCTGGACTTATTATGGTGATGCCCTCTGGCATGTTCCTCTTTTATTAGTCCGTTCATAAGTCGTTTTATTATTATTCCGTTTTACATAATAATATGAGCAAAAATTAAAAAAAAAAAATCATTATAAACTTGATTCCTAGAAATATATTCTAAAAACAGATAATGTTTGCGAGAATTTTACTGAATTTTGATTATGATCCAGAGACCGTCACTTTTCTCAACTTTTTATTATTTATTTTAATTAACTTTTAAAATATTTTGAAAAAATGTTATTATGAAAATATTATAATACTAATAATTGACAATTATTTAGTTATTATAGTTGATAGTTATGACGGTTAATAAATTATCATAACTTTCTAAAGTTCTTTTTTTGCTTTCATAAGAGTTATATATATATCTTTTTTTTTGTGGTACATAGAGATTGGGCCTTATTGTTTCACCTGGCCAATGTTTATTTATTTATTTATTTTTTTGGTGAAAAAAAAGGAAGGACAAACAAACACCCAAACTAACACAAAAAGCCCATTCCCAAGGCCCTACACCGAGAAGGTCTTCTTTGCCTAAGGACTTTGTTGCCTTCCACATCTTCCTTTAGGAGGGGGAGTAAAGTAGCATGAGAGGTCTTGAACTCACTGAATCTTTGTGAATGAGAATGATCTAAGGAGGCCATAAAATCAGCACAACGGTTCCTTTCCCTAAAGGTATGGAGGACCGCAACCACATTAACTTGTTGCATAAGATTTCTGCATTCCTCAATCATCAAATTAAAAGGATGATCTTGAGAGGCCCCAATCTTCAGAACTTGAACCAATGCCATGCATATTATGCCTTTTAGTCATGTTCAAACCCTCACGCATCCCTCCAAATCTCAACAGCAAAAACTAAAGAGGAGCCCACATTCACTAAAAAACCAAGCAACCACTCTCCTTTATCATTTCTTAAAACGCCTTCTGTTGCAGTAAGCCCAGTTGCTCTGATCAATGAACCATCAGTTGAGCTTGACAATGCCTTCATGCCAGGGGGTCTAGCCAATCCACTCGAAGGAATTAACAAGTTTTGACTCCTTCTCTCTGGCTGAGGAAAGCAGCTGAGCAAAACTACAAGCCCATCTAGCAATTTGCATGGGTGGGCAGGCTTCTTCAGATGAACCATCTTGCACCTACTCTTCCAAATAATCCAAATTGTCACAAGAAATTTATGAGGATCAATGCCAAAGGAGTTAGAATTGCACCCCTTACTTCCAGATTTGGCTCAATCAATGATCTCCTCTTCCCAGAAGCGAGAAAGGTTTCCTATCTTAGGGAAGACTAGATTCCAGATTGCTCTGGCAACAAAACAATCTTGGAGGCAATGAACAATTGTTTCATCCACTTCCCTGCAGAGAGGGCGGTTAGCATCAGCCAAAAAATGTCTCCTCCATCGCTCAGCATTAGTCATGATCTTATTGGAAGCAACCAACCAAAAGAAAAAACTTAATCCTCTCGCGACAATCCGATTTCCACACTCAGCTCCAGTCATCAATAGGGGGTTGCTTGAAGATCTTAGGTTCTGGATGATACCATAGGTTGAAACTGTTGAGAAAGCCCCTCTTCACTCCCCCAGTAGAAAAAATCAGACAAACTTGCATCATTCGGGATGATTATACCTTTAATCTCCTTCACCTTGCGCCTAGGGAGGATATTCTCTAGGTCTGCCAACTTCCACTCTCTATTCTCGTCAATGAAATGGCCTACCTTCAAATTCAATTCCACACTGCTAACATTGGACAAGGCATGGGGTAGCAAAGGATCGTTACTCACCCAAATATCAATCCAGAACTTCACCTGATTGTCATCCCTAATCTTCCATCTCATGCCGTAGCTGTGTTTATTCATACACCTGAACAATAATGGGCCTTATTGGGCCTCATGTACAGACCATTCCCGCTCCAAATGCTAGGCCCAACATTCTAAGCCTTGGACCTAGCCCATGGCATGCCATTGTTCACGAAGTTCAATCGTGCTTCAAATTTACATGGATTCTTATGTTAATTTTTTGAGTTTTTTCTGAAACCCAGTCGGCCAACTCAAAGCTAATTATAAGAAATTAATCCTAGTTGCTTCATCTCGTATTTATGATTGATTTACCTTCTCCTTCAATTTCTCGAATTCGTTTTGGGTATTATCAACTCTTCACTCTCAAAATTTTATTTCTTCTCTTTATTATTAAGCAACGGAGGAAAAAAAAAATAAAATTATTTAGAACATTTATTATAAAGATTTCGTTTAGTCATACCCTGACATTAGAGCCTCATTGTCATTTTTCATATTTGTCAATAAAAATAGAAACTACGATGAATACCAATAATCTTGAGGTATGTAAAATATATTTTTTTAAAGGTAATTTGTAAAAAAATTAAAAAAAAAAATTCTTGCAATTAGCCCCAAGAATACGTCAATCCTAAAGTTGTTTGAAAAGATTGTTTTAAAAACTTGAAAGAAAATTTCTTGTATATGTTTTTTATCGAGAAATGTTTTAATAAAACATAGTCGTCAAAAAGAGGTATAACTCTTATAAAAGCAAAAAAGGACTCCAAGAGGCTGTGATAATATATTAATTGTTATGACTATCAACTATAATAACAACTAAATGATTGTCAATTGCTAGTATTATAATATTTTTAAAATAACGTTTCTTCAAAATATTTTTAAAATTAATTAAAATAAATAATGAAAAGTTGTAAAAAGTGATGGTGTCCAAACCATTATGAGAGCTTTTTTTTTTTTTTTTTTTTTTTTTTTTATAAATAATTTATCTATACGTAGTTATCACGTTGAATATGATTAAATATTGTTTAAGTTGAATTGATTTTTAAGGAACAAAACTATTCTAATACCTATTTTCTTTATACAAAATATTTGAATTCAAGACCTTACTTTAGGGGTATCAGTGTACAGTCACTAAATCAACTAGACATTGATATTATTTTAGGGTTCACTGAGATTTTCGCAACCATTCTCCTTTTTCAGAATTTTTTCTTTTACAGTATATTTGAGAGTTTTGGAGAGAAAAGAAAAAATTAATTAGGAGAAAAAATAAAAGAAGAGAAAATTATAATTTTCTCTCCATTTTGTTTGGAACTTTTACTAAAGAAAAGAAAAAAATAAGATTCATTAGAAATAAAAAATTTTTGTATTAAACTTTTAAAGGATATTTTTAGAATATAAAAATATTTTAACTCTAATATTATCTTTTCTTACCATTTCTTTCTATTTTTTCTAAGAAAAAATTTTAAATTGAAATCCCTCCAAATCTTTCCTTTTTTTTTTTTTTTTTTTCCTTTTCTCTCGTTTTAAAACTCCTAAAGGAGAGAAAATCATAACTTTCTCTCATAATTTTTTCTTTTCTTTCCAAATCTTCCCATCCAAATAATATGTTAGGAATCAAGCTCATAATAATAATTTTTCAATTCTTGCTCATATCATTGCGTAAGACGGAATAATAATAAAATTATTTATGAATCGGTTAAATTTCCTCTTTTAAATTTTAGAATGTCATTGGTTTGATAAGCCCTTTGTTATATTTTGTGGATGATTTTTTTTTTTTTTATAATTCATTGCTTAAATAAAAGGGTTTTTAGGTTGTCCATTTTTATTAGTAATTTTTTTCCAATATCAAATCTATGGGTCGCTATTGTGCTTCGCCTCAAATAGTTCATTTTGCAGTCTCCTTTTTCATGTGTGATGGATTAACATTAAATAAATAAATAAATACAAAATACATAGCATGATGTTATGTTGCCATGCACGTGGCTACCAGTGGTCACTCGCTCCTTTTAAGTCCGCGAGGCATTCCAAGTGGCATCGATTGCACATACCAGTAAGGTAATAAGGGTTACTTTTCTTTTCTTTTTTTGGCCTTTTTTTTTTTTTTAAATAAATTGTGATGATATAAATAAAAATATGCCTTCTGGGCACCGTCGGTGGAGCCTAATTTCATTTTTTTTTAAAATGATAATTAATTATATTATCTACATTTTTGTCCCATACTGCGGAGACAAGGACATTACCCAATCCAGTGCCTGCGAAGACGTGCTTTTGTGGGGCTTTCAAAAGTAATTGATATGGCATGAAAACGACAACCTATAACATAATTAATTTTCAAGATATAACATATTATGACAAAAATATAAAATTGAACATGTTTTTAATTAAGATTAATTTTAACAAATTCAAATAAAATTTAATTATGACAGGTGAAAACGAAAAAATCAATTTATTTAGTTCTTCTAGTATTGTCTAAATATTTTAATATTTATATATATAAATTAAGTAACAAATAGTTTTTTCCTATAATTAACAAAATACATAAATTCTTGAAAAGCATATGTTATGTCAAATAGTCATAATATTTGCAAAACCCTCTGTTTAATATAAGGTATTTCTGTTATGTTAAATAATAATACTTATAGATAAAAAGACGAAAATGATTTGACATTCCACTCAGGAATCTCTTCTTTCTGGAGACCATGTCAGGCCACCATAAGGCGTAAGAAAATGAGGATGTAAGATGTTGGGGTCTCCTACGTCCTACGCACCTCTTCAATTCAATCTCTTAAAACCAAAATCATGTCCTCCCCTTTCTTTTCAAACCTTATCATTCCATATCAAACGCTCATTATTATAATGATAAAATATTATATTTTTTTTATTATAAATTTCAAATTCGAATCATAAAAGTATAAAAATAAAATTTAAGAGAATCAATCTCTTTATTAAATTTTACGGTATACAAATCGGATTATTTAAACAAAACTCAAATACCAGTTGATAGAAAAAAACCTAAAAAAAAAAGAACCTTATCGTTCCATTATCCTATGAGAAGTGATGGGGCAAGAGGGCACCACAAGCACTCCTCTTGTCTTCAAGGAAACAGCCCAGTAACAATAATTCTTCTCATTCATTTTCGTAATATGAAATTCGATTCCTGTTATAACAAAAAAAAAAAAAAAAAACCTACTCCTCTTGCTTCTTTATCTTCTCATTTGAAATATGGTGCAACTTACAGATCACCCATTAGCTTTAAAGGATATATATATTTGAAAATTCTACTTGTTATTTTTAATATTTGCTAATTAGTTCATTTCAGGTCGTGCTGGTTAGGGAGAGGCAAAACTATATTTTATTTATAACTCAATGTTAAGAAATTTTAAGCATAAAAAGACTAAAGACTCTTGCATTAGTAAATTTCAGTAAGTCAAAGCATTATAATCATTTAAGTGTATATTGACATTACCTCAAAACATATGATGTAGAGTTGATTTGGAATTTACGGTTTAATATGAAATATTGACATTTCAAAGGATTGACTTATAATTTTATTCTAGAATTAGATATCCATTTAATTACGCAAACAACACCTAATTTCCAAATAAGTTCCAACTTACCAGTGAGGATTACATAAGTTTAAACAGCAGGTTTAATTTCATTATCAAAGACTAAAGGATGATTTTGATTCTTTCTGCCAGATTTAAGTCCTTTTTTCTGTTTTTGTTCTGAATTAAAAAAACTTTAATTATAAAAAAAAAATAATAATAAGAGTATTTAGTTCTAAAATATGAATTCCACTGTTAATTTAGAAGTAAATCATACTATATTTTACCTGCGTATATATATGAAAATATTTATAGTAAGACAATTTTACGAAGAGTACCACTCTCTCTTCAGATTTTTAAGAAAAGAAAAGCTCTCAATCTAGCAATTTATTGCCTATATATACTTTTGAAAGGCTTCAACTTTCTACCTTGTTATGAAACAAAGAAATTTGGAGTATAATGCAAAGGGAAAAAGGAAAAAAGAAAAAAGAAAAAAGAAAAATACCATACATCTTTAAGCTAAAAAACACGAATGAATTAAATACATAACAAAGTTTTTTATTTTTATTTTTTTAAATAAAAAGACTGCACAAAAAAATTTGTTCAAAGTGTCGCAAGTTGGAGATCTCGAGGATTTATCAAGCATTGCTCAAACACAATTATTTTTGAAATTTGGGGGCACTCTCAAATCACTTTTTAGTCTCATCAGGTCCTCCCTTGGTTGGGGCTTTCTAGGCATATATTGATGTTGGGATAGATTAGGTAAGGTGCCCTGAGAATCATATCATTGGCCCCACAAAAAATCAAAAACCCATTGCAATTGTTTATGTTAAACATGATTTGATTATTACATAAAGTACCATTAATTTAGTGCCGACATATCCCACTATGATCTATGGCTTTCCCCGAAGACCCCATGAATGATAACAAAGGTTACAAACACTTAAAAAATAATAATAATAATAATAATAAAACACTACCCTTTGATCATGAAGTCAGTGCACATTTTTCATATATCATCTAACTTTTTCATTAAAGGAATGCCACTCTTTTTTTCTTTCTTCCTCCCGGGTTTTTTTTTTTTTTTTTTTTTTTTTTTTTTTTTTTTGGGGCCGTTTCTCTCTTTTTTTTGTGGGATATATTTTTTTTAAAAAAAGGGGCCCCTTTTTTTTTTTTTTTTTTTTTTTTTTTTTTTTTTTGAAAATTTTTTTTTTTTTTTTTTTTATTTTTTTTTTTTTTTTTTTTTTGTAAAATTTTTTTTTAAAAAAACCTTTTTTTAAATCTACACAAAAGTATGCCCATGAATTTCTCGCAATTAAGTAAAACATTGTGTCAATCAAGTGCTTTGGAATGGTTATGAACATAAATTACCTTCAAATTGTATACTTCACCAATTAAAAAAAAAAAGGAAAAAAAGAAAAAGGTCACCCATGATAATATCCCGGAAAAAACAATAACTAAAACCTCGATAATATTTTTCCGGAGTAGTTAAATATTAATTGATTTTTTTTAATAAATTATCAATATCTGATAATCATATTAGAATCAACTAAATCCGATTCGAGATAGATAACTCTCTTAATATTTGTTTTCACCGTACATAAAAGTCAAACTTAAAATCTTACTTAAGAAATATGAGTGTCAAGTCATTGGACCAATTAGGTGCGGGTAATATTAACCAAGGCTCAAACAATTTCTTTTTTTTTTTTTTTTCCGGGTGTCTTTTATAATTCAAAATCTTCTGCCCATACACCACGTAAATACTTGGATGAGCTAAAGGACTAAAATCTACAGAAAGATATATTTATAATTTTTTGGTAGGGTGATGTTGATATCCATAAACAATCTTTTTTTAACATAGCGCTAAGTTTAAAAAATATAAAATGAAAAGGAAAAGGAAAAGAGTAGAAAATGATGTTACCGTAATATATTGTATTGTCAACGAGAGCTTAGCTTCAACGTGGTTCTGGTGCAACTTCCATCCATTAAATACAGACTAAGAGCCATCAATTAAGTCCACAAAATGACTTTTATTCTTTCATTCTTTCTCTTAAAAAAGTTCTAACACAATTGAATAACTCTTTCTGACAATTAAAAGTTTTATTAGAAGAAATAGTCAACTATTTCGCATAATAATATAATCTTAAGTAATTGTGAAATCTCTCGGTAAAAGCTCAAATGATAGAGTTTTTCTAATTCCATCATCCTTTTCCTGATTCGATCTTATTTAATTGTATCTCTTTATACTAAAATAAACTAAATAAATAAACGTGTGAAAGCAACAAATCAAAAATGTGTTGAATTTTATATTCTTATATATATCCACCTAAAATCACAACCAAATAACCTTTGTCACTTTATTGATTTGGAGCATACGAGTACAATATGTACAAAAAACTTTTCCATATTCACATGAAACCATCTAGCCCATTGCTTGTTCTCTACTTGTTTATGCATGATATACAATCACAAGGAAACGTATTGTGATCTTTTAAGTACGAGTGAACTTTTATGATTTTTTTTGGGTATTCTTCCTACCCATTTTAAGGATCATAAACCTCTAACAATCCGAGGTTTCACTTCGACCCTCGAATGAACATTCTGAAACATAACCTCAACCCACCCCCCCCCCCCAAAAAAAAGAAACAAAAAACACTTGAAAATCTAAATTAAAATCAGGATGAGATCATAAACATGTGGGAGTGACTAAATGTTGCACGTACATGGCTTGGCTAGAGCTTGTCCCCCATCTCGAATGTGTTCATTTCGATGTTACTAACACAGTCAAAACCAAAGTCATGCACTCCAAAATCTTGGCAATCCATCAAGAACTGGTGGTTATCATCCCACGATGGCAATCCGATCATGTTGTTATAGTCTTGATCTCCACAAGTTGATGGGAACTTCCAAGATTCGTCCACTAGAGGTGTCTCATCATCAAACAGGCAACTCAACAAGTTTTTATCATTGTCGCATATGCCTTCTAGCAAGCGAGATTCATCATCATTAATGGAGCAATTTTCATTCAGTGAGCCACTAAAGTTGTCCTCCGAATTGCTGCTTCCATCATTTTCTTGTCGCGATTGACTTTTATGGTTAGTTGTATTGTCTACCGTTTGATGATCTAATGCATGAGATGATGGTGTTTGATCATCTTCGGTTGCTTGTTTGTTAATCGGTTCATGAGTGACCGGATCAATACCCATCTTGAGAAGCTTCCTCTTTATGTGAGTGTTCCAATGGTTCTTAATTTCATTATCAGTCCTCCCAGGTAATCTTACCGCAATTTTTGACCACCTAATCATGAATATCAAATTCATATTATTATAAAAAAGAAATACGTATAAAAATATATATGAAAACTAAGATTTTCATATACTGGGGTAGTACTCTTATTAAGAAAAAAAGGAATGATAATAATAATAATAATAATAATAATAATAATAATAATAATAATAATAATCCAAAGGCCCTTGTCTTAAGGAACATAATAAAGTTTGAGAGTGTGGATTCCACAGAGGATGTCTGCCATGCAAGGATAATCATAACACTTGAATGCTAAGCTGGAAGGAAGAAAAATGATAAAATACTGTACACAGCAAATCAGATAACACATGTAGTGCACTCAAATCAAATTATAAAGTATTAAGGTTTCTTTTGAAAATAATAGACTAGACAAGAGCAAGACTTGGGGGAGGAAAAGATGTTTAAATGTAGTTGTTGTATCCACCTAAAATAACTCAAAATCATTAGGGGAGGGGAATTGTGGTCACTAAACTGTCTTAAGACATTAGAAAACTATCTATTGAGAGAGATATCAAGGGATGCATTTTTTTCTAAAGACATAATGGTGACACATAAAGTTACGAGTTTGTATTTTTAGCGAAATGCGCCCACTGAATGTCCTAAAACAGGTTCTTAGTTTTCTAGTTTTCACATTTCTTTTTCAGCATTTGCCCTCAAAAGGTTCACTTTTAGAAAGTAGAAAATGCTTTTTTTTTTATTTTTTTTTATTTTTTTTGAGCTCAAATGTTCGGAAAAATTGATCGAACTTTTATAAGGAAAGATCATGAAAAAGAAAAGGTTTAAAAAAAAGGACCTATAACATGTTGTAAAAGCTATCATGTGATTTTTTATTTTTCAATGAGAAATGAAACTTCTTATGCATATCATGTCTTGTTTGTGGGAAACACAAAAATTGTCCATCGGCAAAAGGCTCAAGTGCTTTCCTACTTCCACTTTAAAAAAACCTTCTTGATTAATGTCTTAAAATTTGGATGAATTATTTAAAGTGAGATTAATCAAACCAGCCTGATTAAGCAAGATGATTATAACCCCCCCCCCCCCCAAAAAAAAAATCCCAAACCAAAAAAAGAAAGAAAGAGAAAGGAAAAAGATGTTACAGAGAAGAGAGATTGAGAGAAAGACTAGACCTATTGCCTAGACGAGCATGAAGATCAATAACCAATTGTTCTTCAGCATCGGTAAGAAGGCCTCTCTTGAGGTCAGGACGAAGGTAATTAGTCCAACGGAGACGGCAACTCTTGCCGCAACGGCGTAGGCCTGCGAGCTTAGGGACAGCTCGCCAACAACACTGTCCATTGGTGAGGATGAAGTTGATGAGTTTCTTGTCTTCCTCAGCAGTCCATGGCCCTTTCTTCACTCCAAGCTTGTCACAACAAGGTTGTCTCCCCATCACTTTTTAAGCCTCAACACACCCCACTAAGCTAATAAGGCCTAATGTATCCCCACACACACCCACACACCCCTCCCAAGGTCCCAGATTGTGTATTGCACAAAGGAAGTCTCTCTTTTCCTGAAGCCTAAAAGCCTCTACACCTACCTCTATATAAAGTCCTCAACACCTTTCTTTTTTGTGTCCAATAAATTAAGTTATTAGTACAACCATGAGAGAGAGAGAGAGAGAGAGAGAGAGAGAGAGAGAGAGAGAGGGTACATGGGCCCTTGAAAGGTGCTTTGGAACTAAACCTGTTCTGGATATTATTGGACCATTTAGAAGGATTGCGAGATATGGTGAATGATGGCCACCCAAAAACAAAAGCTACATCCGAGGCATCTAAATATGAATATTTAACCAACAGAAAGTCGAGCTAATAGATTGGAGTATTAAGTCATTTAATCAATTTTTGAATCTAAAATTTAAAAATAAAAAAAAATTACAATAAAAGAGTCGTCCTCTAAATAGAACCTCAAATATACTCGAATCAAATTAATTAAAATATGAATTTGAATATTAATGATGGAAACCAAAAAAATATATGAATATTTAATGAAGAATATTTTTTTAAAAAAAATTAGTTATGATTGAACTATTTGAAAATCTATAAGTTTTGCTTATAAGTAAAAATTCTCCCTATCCATAACTCGTTCATGTAGATATAATAATATTGAAAATGGTGAGACCTACAACTATGACTATTATTGAAGAAAGAAATTAGTTTCAGGAATCTATATGGAAAATGAGTGGAATAAGACGTTACCTCAGAATGAAATATCATTCTCTGTAATTTTAAGAACTTTAATCGACAAATTTTTACTATATATTTTCAATAAAATTTTTATATAAATTTATTTTTTTAAAAAAATTAAAATTACTAAATAGATGCTTAATACTAAAACTCTCGAACCTGCGACAAACATTTTTACATCGGAAATAACATTACTTTTTGCGAAGTTTGCCAATTTTTCTTAAACCATCCAAAAGCTTTCCATTCAGTCCCTCATTGCAATCTTACTCAACCATACCATCACCCATTTCGTCAGCCTTACGTTTACGTGTCCGTATTATAGAATAATGGCGAGTTCATAGTCTTATCTTGCATCAACGTTTCATGACCCTTCACCTTATTTCTTACACATTTGTATAGCAATATCATCATCATCATCCCAATTTGTGTAAGTTTCAACTTTTCCCGAATGAAAGAACAGAGAAAAAACGCTTAACATAATTACTCATTCTGCACTTGCGAAAATTTTAATTTACCATAAAATATTTAATTTTAATTATAATTACTATATAATGCTCTAATGTGGTTTTATCGAAATAATAGTGACTTAACGATTACTTATAAGAGTATTATTATAATTAGATTCGAATTTTCAATACTACGACTGCCTTTATTATTTCAATTTCAAGTCCCTTTAGTTAATGCCTTTGGATTAGAAATTAGATGATCCACAGCATATATCCATTAATTTTTTTTTTTTCCTTTTGGTTGTAGAAACCCATTAAATAATTAGAATTAATTAAGGTCTCCAATTAAGTTAATGAATGCAGGTTTAATTATGAGGAAACAGCATGAGGAATCAAGTCTCTTTATTTAGACTTAGAAGCTAATAAAATACTTGTCATTATGAAGCCAAGCTAATGAAATTGAAGGGAAAGCTTGTGTGAGGTGCAGAGACTATCACAAGAAGTCCCTATTGTCACGATCCTTCTTTCCAATCTTAACATTCAATATTCAAATCGTTGTATAAAAAAAAAAAAAAAATGAGAGACCATCACAGGGAAAAACTTCGCACACCAACAGTAAATGTAATCCTACCTTTTTTTTAAAAAAAAAAAAAACTTCCATGCGTAATCTTACTTAATTATTACTAAATCGTGCAAGAATGAAATAATGATTTGGTTGTTTTAAGGACATCGTTACATACCAGCCAATAGTTTTGCTTTTTTTTTTTTTAATATAACTTTTGCCATACGTACTATACATGAAAAAAAATAAAATCACCTTTTAAATAAGCACCACAAAAAAAGGAGAAAAGGCTAGACTTTTTTATGTACAAAAATTTGGCAATTCTCCAATTAACAGAAAAAAAAATAATTAAGAATATTCAAACCATGATAAATGTGGAAAATTCAAAATCATTTTATCGGATTGAATATAGTCTACGCAATCCGGCCTAACAATCCCATAATCAATTTTCAACTTGCCAAGTATATGTATGTATGTATGTATGTATGGATGGAAGGATGGATATATGTATGTATATACGTTAGTTTCATGTCTAGCATTAATTGCGAAATTAAAATCAATTCCCACAAACATTATTTTTTCATTATAATAATTTTTATTTCTAAGTGTATTTCGTATCATGCAACTTAATCCAATCTTTGTATTGAATCAGACCAATTTAGGAGTGTGTCCACCGAATTTTTCAATTAAAACGAATCAATTGAAATAAAATGTAAATCATCCAAAAATTTGATTTTTCTTATGACAATAACTACATATTTCTAAGGGTCTCGAGTTCGAGATTTTTCATGAACAAAATAATAATAATAATAATAACTATATATTCTTAAATTTTAAATTCGTGTTTGCTTTTTATTTGTGCCCATACGTTAGTTGCCAAATCATCGTAATCTTAAGATACCAAACAACTATCATTTTCATGAGAAGATGAGGGCTAGATATGAATAACATGCGTGCCATTCATGTGGGTTTTCCCTTGCTCAAATCCATTGAAACTTCTTCAAACCTGTAACACAACCCACATACGTGCATAACTTAGAATAATAGCTTAAGAGAGACTAGGAGAAATAACTTGTGATTTTATTTTTTTTGGTTTCCTGGCTAAGCCATCACCCAGTATCCGATATTTCGTCCTAACTAATCTGAACCGATCCACGGTCGAGCCCTCATTTGGGAGATCTCCCAACGTAGTTTTTTCCGTATCCATAGGAAGTCGAACTCACGACCATGGTTAAGGAAATTCAGCTTCCTTCCAACTGGACCAACCAATGTTGGTAACTTGTGATTTTATTGACATTCGACATAGACTATAGATATTTTCATATAGTCATTCATGCTTAGACGTATCTTCTCATTTGGACATGTAATCTTCCACGTCTGCATCATTCCAGGTTGTTCTATTGGAGAACCATATAACCCTAAATCTAAAAAAAATGATCTGTCCATTGATCAGTTGTTTTGGGGCCATGATCGGATGGTTGAGAATGTGGAAAAAATGATGGATATGCATAGCAATGCATGTACATGTTAAAAACTACAAGTTTCCCAAGTGGAGATCTTCATGGGCCATAGCTTTGTCTTCATAATGAAACCAATGTCATGCTAAAGTGTTTTCTTAGGGCAGATATTCTAATGTAATTCAGTCTTAGGTGGGGTTGTTCATAATCCAATTTGTTGGTTTTTTGACTAGCATCTCTTAAACTTAGGTAAGTAATTGTTCAAAGTGGACCCGTTTCTTGCACCTACCCCAAAAAAACTCTTGTTAGTATACTTTGATGGGGTACAAAATTCTACTTCACATTATAGTCTACCCTTCAAAATTGTCTCCCCAAATCCTGCTTTAATTAGTACTATGTTCATTTGTGATTAATTACGTGTTATGGTAAAACTCATTCTGAACTTAATTAATGTTTGTCACATCAATTTGAGGTGAGAAATGCTCTATGCATCAAATTATATATTCTTGGTTTACTTGTATATATATTATTAGAGCTTTAGAAATAAAAAATATGACCAATCTGCATGTCACGTTATTTGGCTTCATCTGTATTACTGTGGATACTTATTCTAATATACTTAATTAAATTAGTCTTGAGATTTGTGATTTGATTGAAATTTCAATTGTGGCAAAATGATCATAAACATGAAAAGCACTTTTTAATAAACAAAATAATTTATTAAAGAGGAAAACTAACACATAGTTTAGTTTGTGGTTGAATTAAAATGTTAATAATATACTATATTATATTGTTGATATGAAAATTACTGAAAAAAGCATTTGTAACTGAGATGATATTAATTAGGTTTAAACAATTATCACATAATTTATTTATTTTTAATCATTTGTATTTTATTTTTCTTGTCATAACATTACCATTTTAAACTTGGTCGGGAATGAAATACTCCATGTCCATGCAGCAAACATATATCTAATGTCAAGTGCTGCTCCAAACTTCATCGTCTTACCTCATTAAGGGGAGTGATATGTGGGAAATTCCTACACTTGGCCTACTCCTTACTTCCATGGAAGTCATTTTTCAACAAAACTCCTACTTGCTTTGCACTCTCAATCTCCCAAAAAGATCAAAGTTTGGTGGGGTTGTGTGTGATCTCTAAAATCGGCATTTACAACATTTAGATAGTAAAGACATAGACCTTTTCTTTGGCCAAATGGTAGAGATAGCGTAGAAAAAGTGTGTAGCATTGCTTGCAAGATTTGGTACGTCTGCTTTCGAGTACTCATCGTACCTTACATTACATGTCCCTGATCATAAAAATAAAGACAGTTAGCCTTTGAGTTTGTTCACATTTCGCATTTCCTTCCACTTTAGGACACCCCCCCCAAAAAAAAAAGATATGTATGTTTATATATTTTGATGTTTGTAGATTTTGAAGACTTACGTTGTTGATGCATTGATTCATAATGTATTGAAGAAAAAGTATCTGAAAAATAACAAAAAATATATACAAAATTTTCAAAATAAACAGCTCCAAAAGTATCACACGTTATTATATTTTCTAATTAGATTTTTTAAAATATCAGAACAACTGATCTAATGTTTTATAATAATAGATTAAAAATATTATATCAGCAATCCCTTAAAAAGTATAGAAAATTTAATCCCATAAAAGATAACTTGGATGTAATGCTCACTCCTCCAGATACGCTCCAAGACCAATGTGGTTTGATTTGAAGAGGAAAGAAGCATTTTGTGTCTTTTTCTTTTTTTGGAGAAGCCATTGATAAGCTGAAAATTAAATACACAAAAGTTATGTTAATGATGACATTTTTTTTTTTTATTTCATGTGCAGGAGAGCCTAATATAGTTTCATTCGAAAATCATTAGCTATGTTCTTTAATATAGGTTTTAATTTTCTTTCACCAAAGCAACCTTGCTAGAACCAAGAACCCTCTGCCAAAATTAAAATTAGATTCAATTGATACTACATATGATTTTTAGTAAATTTATATTTTTATAATTTTAATCGAGACCTAGTTGATTTAGTAGCCAGACACTAGTACCCCTTTCTTAAGTAAGATTTTAGGTTCTGACAAAAATAGGGTCTAACCTATCTCGAACCGAATTTAGTTATACTTAACGTGATTGTCGGGTACCGGTGATTTGTGTTAAAAAAATTTATATAATTTTAATTTTAATTCCTTTCATGTTGAAATTTAACTTTTACTTACAAAAACTCGTTTCTACTAAAAATTATTTAACTTTAGTAAGTTAAACTCGTCCAAAAAAAGGCTCAAGAGGGACAGAACGAAAAAATAAATAAAAAAAGGTAGTAAGTTGAACTGCAACAGCTTCAATTACCAACGTGAAAGGAGGAGACTTATACCATAGTTTATTCACAGATATTAGGGTTTTTAGAATAATGATTTACTATTGCTATTATATCTCACTTTATTTATATTAGTTTAATGTAAGCTATGATAGGTATTATCATATTTATCACAATTTTCTAACATTCTTACTTGATTTATATATATATATATATTGAAGACTTCCACTCTCCGCAATATGTCACATCAAACATTTTTCTTCCCACTAGGGGTTGTGAAAATTAAGAGTGTTCAAAGCATCTTATGGCTTTAATACCCAACAAAACACGCATTAAAGCGACTTGCCATCTACCAAGTTAGAATTAAGAAACATCTACTTCACAACCCATTTTATTGTTTTTTCTTAATAACAAGAAAATTTTTGTGACTAAGTGTACACTAACAACAAATCACACATAGAAAGATATTGATACCATAAAAATATGATGAAATATGATGGTAGTATTCAGTAGAACACAAATTTTAAAATTTTACGAATTTGATCCCTTTAAATCCTAAAACTCATTTAAACAAAAATAACTAGGGAGAAATATCAAAACATGCTACATGTCTCGGATGGGTGAGACTACCCAGAGCGGCGGAGGGCTTCTGAGAGTGGCTGCTGTGCAAGTAGCCTGGGTCTGCTGGGTGTGGCTGCCTTCTCTGACTTACAAATTTGGTTTTTGAACACTCTCGAATTACAAATTCAACCCCTAAATCCTTTAACTTTGCAATGTAAATTTTGATTTTGGTTGCCACCCATTAAAGTGTAACTATTGAGAATTGAATTTTTGATTTTGTGGGGGGGGGGGGAATCTAAAACCAATTTGCACGAGAATTCCTTTCAAAGGACAATATTTTGGAAATGCCTTAATCAAAACTGTAGTATTGTCGTGTGATGTAGTCTATGAGCAAATATAAGCGTCACTTAAAATCAACTTTCTTTTAGACCAAAATGAAAGCAAATGAAGTTGGTGGAGACCAAGTAGAGCTATTTGTCAAATTAGTATCCAATCTTTGCACCAAAAGCAAAAGCTTTTTGATTAATACAATTTGGACTAAAGTACTACTAATTTAAATTAATAAGATTTGACTTAAATTGGGTTATTTTATTCATTGAATTTTTGTGTGCGACTTATTTGGAAGGTCGAATTTTGGAAAATCCTTGGTTAGCATAAACCCCAATTAATTAATTTATATAGTCATGCTCATGAATGGAATGCAACAGTTTTTGTCGTCCCACTGGCTAAATGCAGATTAGTTTGCAATTAAAAGTTCAGGATCGGGTTAAGCTGAGGTCTCCATGTGATCCAGAAGGCTTCGAATAGATTAGGGGGTGAGGGCATTTTTTTTTAAATGATTATTAAAATCATAAATAATCATTTAAGTTGATTATTTTATCATAAAATTTGTGTAGCATTTCTTAAAAAGAATACGAAGCCTCACCCATTTCGCATTTTCAAAGAAAAAGACGGATTACATTAAATTATTTTGGATTATAATAAACATTTATAATAATCATTTTAAAATTTGATCTTAGTAGCTAATGAATATGGCGATGAGAATGATATGCAATGTATTTGTTGGGTGTGAACTTTGGACTTGATTGCAGAACAACTGTACAAGAAGTTGGTGGATATTATATAAAGACAAATGCCCACATTTTCCAAGGATGTAGATTTGGTCATCCTTAGTCGTGTCAAAGTACAACCATGTTTATTCCCAGCTTAGGTAGATAATATACCATAATGGGTTCAATTTTAGCATTGGCGATTGCAATTTCTAGGGTTTGATGGGACAGAAAGTCGATATCTAATTGATTATTAGTTCAACAAATCTTTCCATGACAATTCATGGGGTATGGTTTAGTGGTTGCATAAATTCAATCTTTTGGGTATCAGACATTTTACAACAAATGACCACACCACACCTACGGCTGATTAATCCGGCCTAATGAGTATAAAAGGCTTTAAAGTTACACCATTTCAATCTCGACACCTCACCTGATTGTCTAAAAGGTACCAAGCAATTCAATAGTTCAATTATGAGACAATTTCAAGAAATTCCCACGTAGTAAGAAAAGAAGAAAAATAAGAAGATGCCCTCAAACCAAAATTTGGCGGAATGACAATTAGGGTGTCTGCAGAATAAGAATAACTCCCTAAATTGTAATTGTTCATCACGCTAGTAAAATCTCACATCTTTCTCAAATTCCACTCACGAGAAGCAAGAGACCAAGGATTGCTCTCCACGTTGCTTGCTTAACTGGAGAGCAAGTATCCATTACCTTCAATTATGTTTCCCCACGTGCGGTAATTTTCACCACTGCATTTCACTTTAACATCGCAATCCATAACTACTGGCTATCATCTCAGATTCCCTAATTGACATTAGAGTCAAAAGCAATAAAGCAAACCAAAAACAATCCGAAAAACCTTAGGCATACAAGAGCCAAAATAAGAGAGTAGGCAAGGCATGGGTCATCCTTACGCCATAATTACAAGACATAAGTGATTCCTACCTTGACACCCTGCAGACTGAGCATGCCACCGACCAAAAAAAAAAGCATCTTTTAAGGCAAGAAATAATTGACATGTAGATAAGATCACTCTGCAAAAATTCTTTCCACTTAAACAGTAAAAGAGAAAAATGTACAGACGACAAATAATCAAGCCACAAATAAAACACGACTAAGAACAGAACGTCACAAATGCCAAATTTCAAGTGCCACCACAAACTAATAAGAGAATAAAACATTTACTGTGGTCCGGCAAACTTGCTCATCATCTTGGCCATAATAGGAGCAACCTTGGGATTTGCTTGATGCTTTGCAAGATTAGCAGGGTTCTTCATTACTGCAAAACCATCAAACAAGCATATGGCAACGGTATTGTCAATTACAGGGCTATCAAAATGGTAAAATTAGACAGATTCCAAATCAAACAAATATTATATCAGATTCTATTCCCAAATCTAAAAACAGAGAGCAGAAGGTGATGAACTTATTACGACAGAGAGTCAATGAAATTGGTAGATAATAAAGAATAATAAGAAAAGAAATTGATCAAGCAAACCCTAAATGCCAAGCAGACGTTATGCATGATGTGCAGAATTTTAGAGAGAATGCTAAACATGGAGAAAGTACAAATCATTTTGTTAACTGACCAACATGAGTTTTTTAATTTTTTTTTCCCCTCCCCACATCCTAATCAACAGAAGTTCCTGGATTCTTATATGATCCCTCATAAGGACTTGGGAAAAGATATCCTCGATCCTTTTACTCTTCATATGATCACCTATATCAGTGTTCAATGAGACTTTTGGTGGTTACCAATGCTAGCTTTTCGCTCTACAGCAAGTTGGAATTTCTCATCTTCTCATTGTCAGCAGCTACCAACTTTACTTCAGGTTCAGAGTCAGTTTGAGTTGATAAATCTAATCCTTTTGATTGTGTAGGTGGGTGTTCTATCAAAAAATTCAACACTATCAACTTACAACTGCATTCAAGTCCATGGTCATGTTGCACGATATCAACAAAGGGGAGGGGAGAAATAAAAGGAGAAAACTATTTTGTTGAGCAACTTTCAACTAAAAAAGTGAGTTTCATTCAGCACTTCGAAGTAATTCTGCAATATACGTGGGCACTATCTCCAAGTGAAAGGCAACAGAGAAGCCATCCCAAAGTATGTATGGATCAAACAGAATAGATTTAGAAGGTATACCGGAACAGTGGATCTTACTCAAACCATCAAACAGCAGTTATATAGGGATGTGAGAGAGAGAGAGAGAGAGAGAGAGAGAGAGGGAAAAGAAAAGGAAGAAGGTGATTAATGACAAGGTGCTCTTAGAAAGTACAGTTATCTTCATAGATTTGTCTTTTCTTCTTTTTTCTTATTTCCATTTCTTGATAGGAAGGCATACATATTTACTATGTGACCAACCAACAGACTCCCACAAAAAAAAGGAACAAAGAGTTCGCGCTTCTTTGAACAGACAGAGGGAGTATTATATCAATGAGAATAATAATAAAGAAATTGTAACAATAGTGCATACCATCTTGAAAAGCAGCCAGGGTGTATTATATCAATGAGAATAATAATAAAAAAATTGGAACAATAGGGAATACCATCTTGAAGAGCAGCCATGACTTCAGGATCCTTGAATGCTGCCATCAATTCAGGATCCTGCTCCATGTTCAAATAAGGTAATAACATGTCAGATTTGCAGTCGATTAAGTGCGCTATAAGTTGAGATCTTGACGAAATATGTCAGCATTTGCTTAGCAGTTTAAATGCAAAAGATCAGTATTTCAGAAACATCATCATCAAAAAGGCTAGATAGAAGTCTTATGAAGGCATTTACACTCACATTCAGTATCTTGCTATAATCAACATTTGGCATTCCTCCTGGCATGGCCCCAGGGAAACCACCAGGCATGCCACCAGCGAAACCACCAGGGAACCCGCTCGGCATTCCACCAGGGAACCCACCTGGCATTCCTCCTGGTTTTCTACTTGAAGATGACTGCTCTTCCCTTTTAGCCTTTTCATAAGCAGCCTGAAATAGAATCAGAACAAAATCTTAGGGCTCTAAGAACCCCAGAGCACGAATACCAAGTTACATGTAATCAAGCATAACAGTGGAACCTGAGCCTCAGCCTTGTGACGCAGTCTCTCGCGCTCAATCTTTCTATCCTCTCTTTCTTTATGCAACCTGTCATACTTCCGACGGTGTTCCTCAATTCTATGCGCGTTTGGTTCAACCTACATAATAGAAGTGGCAGTAAGCAAAAAAATGCATTTGATTCATGTTTTTAACTCCTATATGATTGAACTCTTCTATATTTGATGCGCCATCATGTGAATCGATCAAATCATGTAAAGAAAATCACATCAGTGCTACTGTCTAAAAATATTGGAAGGTCAACTTGCCAAATATGGCCAACATCCATGATACATGAAGAACAAACTGTCTGGACAAGCAAAATGACCAATGGCAACAGGAAGGGGGAAAAGGATTTCACCTTTTTAAGTACAGCATTTATTTCCTCATCATAATCTAGCTTTGACGCCAAGTGAAGATCTTTTACAGCCTCTTCCCACTGGCCAAGCATTGCGCGTGCCATGCCACGAACCTTATAACCTTTAGCAGAGTCAGGATTAATCTGCAAAGTATCATGGAAAGTTGAAACCACTAAAAAGGGAAGCACATTAGGAGAAGTCGCATAAATGGGAGAACAAATGAGCAAGTAAGGTATACATATATACAACTATTTATGCAGCCCATGGTCTATAATTTTGTGATGCATATATGAAACTCGTCACAGAAGATCTTCAAATGAGAGATGGTGGAAGATGTCCGTAACAACATGCTGGAAGATAAAACTTCTAACCCAAGCATCCCATCATGTAATTATTTCAACAATGTCAGATACAGAAGAAGGCATGATGAAATTTCTTTTAGGAATTAAGCATATTTGGAAGTCAATTGATGCTACTTGTAGCTTTGTACTTCCTTGTACCTAAGAAGATGATGATCTGAATTATGCAAGTTCTTGTCCAATCAATGAGGCAGATAATAATCTCTTGGCCAAAATGATGGCCAAGGAGCTCCAATTATAAGTATGTTGGTCTCCATATACCACAATACTTTCCGTTACTTATATGTTTATGACAACCATTGCCTACTTTATAGCCAGACAATAGAAGAAAAAACAGAATATGGGATGAGTTGATTTCCACGGGCTTACATAAGCCACATTATCTCATTCATTTTGTACGTGATTAGAATATTACAAGAGGGCGCCGTTAGGTGATACCAAAGCACAAAAAGTATCACACTTGGAAATAGAAAAGGGCAGCAAAGTATACAGAATAATTTACCAATTCTGTGTCTTAATTCAAGCTTTATAAAAGTCATCAATTGCCCTTTACTCCTTTGCCTCCCAAGCTCCTCCACCCCGCCCCCACAAAAAAAAAAAAGGAACAAAAGGACAAAGGAAATAAAAGGCGAACAGCTAGCAGCTTCCTCCATCATATAGAAGTAATCCAAACTCTCGAGTCCCACAAAGTGTTAGTAAATCTACAGAGCCAGCCTTTATGGCTCCCTATTACGTCCATACATCTACAACTAAACAGAGATCATATGGAGATTGGAGTAAGCACCCTGCAGTGGACACTTAGAGTACTGGCCAATACCCAACAAAATGTAGATGGTCTAATGTCTCAAATCAAGTGGTACCACCAACAAGAAGTAGTTTAAGGAATCAGCTCCAAAAACAGAAATTTACATATTCAACTTCATGGAAATTGCTATTGTAAAACTTTGTAAACAAGTTTATCAATGAAACTTCAGTCCCAAATTATTACAATCACTGTATAGAATTTAGGACATGACTTCCCAATTGCTTCATTGCATACTCATTCCCCCCAAAAAAAATAATAATAATAATAAATTAATAAAATAAAATGTGTGTGTGTCTGTGTATGGAACACCAAAAGGAATAAAAGATTGAACATAGTCAATAACATTTAGCGGATGTGGCCACTCCAAACTTATAAAATACTTCAAATTTCTTTGAATATTCTCACATTCACCACTTAAATTTTGACTTTACACATATTCCTCAAAAGGAATTTCAACATTGCCCAAAATGGCTATGCATGAAAAATTATGACAATGTCAAAAGATCAATTTTAAAACTTTCCTCAAGACATTAACATATAGCTCCAATCCCCTTTTAGGATAAAATGTTTCCCATGCATCCGTTTGAGCTCACACCCCTGGTAACCTCCCATCTTTTTTTCTTTTTTTTTTTTTTGGGTATTACTCTGCTCCTCTTCATGATATGGTTTCTGAGATAATTTCCCAGAAGGATTGAGAATAAGATAAATCTATCTCCCATTGCTGTGATAAATTTTTTTATGGGTGGTCCAACTCTTGGAGAAGGCTAGCAGCTGAAGAAGGATATCTAGTCAAACAAAGACATCAGTGCATCCATTTGGAGATCAGCAATTTGATAAATGCTGAACAAAATGTCAACATGCTAGTGCACTAGGCTGTGTTCATTCTGAGGCAAAGGAGATGAGAAGGGAAAGGACAGGAAGGAATACTCACCTCTGTGTTTGGCAGGGAGTAAGAGATAGGAATAAGGATAGCCTATTTCCTACCTTCCCACCCTTTTCAATCCTTCCAAATCGGAAGGAATAAACTCAGTCATTCTCTCTCATACTTTCTCATCTTTCACTCCAACCAAACAATATTGATAATGATTTTTCTTACTTGTTCTAGCAACCAAACAATAAGAAAGATAGTCTCACAACCTTCTTTCCTTTCTCTTCCTCCTCTCTTATCTCCTCATTTTCCTACCATTCCACCAGTTACACCTTCATTGCAGCATGTAAAGTAGCTTTGTATTTGCAATTCTTAAACCTCAACATGCGTTACAACCTGAGTTCAGCACCACATGCCAAATAAACGTCACTATGGGACAAATCTATAACAAGAAACAATATATGCATATGCCTTCATATGCTGATGTGATTGAATGCGTTGAAATAACCAACTTTGAACTATTGAGGCAATATAACCAACAACTGATAGCAAGCATGTGTTGTGTATGGACCTCCTAGGGGCCATTGTTTTATTTCTTTTTACCTTTCCAAGTTTGATTAATACCTCTATGGTAACATGGGAATGCTTTCCATCACTTTTAACCAATGGAGGGGGGGGAACTTTCCCAACAAGCATGTGAGACAGCTGAATTTCACTACCGCATCATTCTATTTAGTATTTGGAAAGTATCCTTCCATCTCATTTGCCCCAACATATGTAATAGATGAAAACAACCTTGGTTGTATTCTCCATTGAAAAGACATTTTGGAAGCATCAACCTGGGCATGTGTTGTTTGAGAACTATACTTTCAGTTCACCATTGTTCACCGTTATTTGAAGTGCTGACAAACCAAAAAAATTGTTGGCAAGTATAATGAACAATTTCATATCCTCCCTTCTCTAAGAAGCTCCTACCACTTCCTGAAGTCCTTGTAAGAAACTCTCATAATATATAAAGTTATCAATCATTTTGCTTCTTTTTTTTTAATGTAATTTTGGTTCCAATTCGGGAAGCACTTTCATGCATGCATGTTTCTACACGTTATTGTGATAAACTGTTTGGCTAACGTGTAGAACTACATTCTTTCCATATAGAACATTGAACAAGAAAAATAGTTAGTACTAACAAACAAAGGCGCCAACTAGTTTAATAGGTAAAGCTTCCAATTATTATGGTATTTCGTGGGACCAAAAGGCCAAAAGTAACATGGCATAATACTCTTCACATAAACTACTGCGTGATTCAAATATTTTCAATGTGGAATTTCAGTCCATTTATGTTTAAGGCCTAGCTAAGCTTGATTTGTTAGACGACAATAGCTATGGTACCTCTAATGCAGCATTGGCATCTCTAATTGCAGCATTCGGCTTCTTCATCTTAATATATACGCTAGCTGCAGCAAAACAAACATATACCTTAAAACAAGCGGGTCCATCCAATCATAAGCTTAACAAATCCAAAACTCAAAACTAAATACTACCTCGAGTAGCATACATAATAGCAGAAGTGGGATTGAGGCAAACTGCCTCGGTTAGATGCTCAATTGCTTCCTCCAACTTACCTACATAGTGCAATAGCAAACATATTTCCTTAAACACAAACAACATCATATTTATTTTAGGTTTCAAACAAATGGACAATAAAAATATTAATACCCTCAGAGATTGCTTCCATAGCTTGCGCCTTGGCGGCTTGCGAAGCATCACGGTTTTCCTCGGTGACCTCGACGGATGAATCTCCCATCTATTCAAAGAACTAAAAATTTCGCATCACACAAGATCAAGGAAGAAAATGGACAATTATGTATGCAATAAGACCTTCTGAGGAGGATCATTATCGGGCTCAACAATTTCGCCTTCCAGCTCAATGTCGGATTCGATTATTTCATCCTCTTCGGGTTCCTCGACATGAGAAGTTTTAGGTTCATCGTCAATGTCTGCCATGTCGTCATCATCTTCCTCCACCACATAGCTTTTCTGCATATTCAACAGGATGAACAAGAAACCCAGAGTTCAAATTAGGGTTGAATTGAACAAAGAAGAAGAACACATACCGATTTTTCCCTTCCGCCCTTGTAAGCCGAAGAAGGAATCTTAGCGCCAAGACTGAAACGAAGTGAATAAACAATTAATGAATGTGTGCGCGAGAGAGAGAGAAAGGTGTTTGATATCGTACCTTTCAAGGTAGTCACGGAAGAATGTGAGAGAAGGGTCGCTGAGAATGGAAGGATTGGACTTGCACTGTTCGATGAAATGCTTCAATTGGTTTATCTTTGCAGGATCCATGGTCCAGTTCTCTGAAACTTTTTGAGTCGGCGTTGATTAATTGGAGGAAAAAGAGAAGAGAGGAGGAGAATGGAAAATCTAGGTTGGTGTTGAATGAAAGAAAAAGGGAAGATCTGGATGGACTTGCGTCGGACGGACCAGTAACGAGGTTCTTCTAGTAGCTTCTAATCTAATGGATGGGCTTCAAAAAGCATTTTCTAAAGCTCAAGGTTTTGGTTCGGGTTTTAGTTTTCGGCTAGAACCCGGTTCAACTCGATTAAAATTTCCCGCGGAATTGGCTTGCCTTTGCTCTTGGTCTTGTTGAGCTCTTAATGGATGGGATTCCATAATTATCATAAACTAACCCACAAATAACACATTAATCATAATTGAGTTGGGTCAACCCAAACTTACCATTGTACAACAAAACAATAACATCCTGGGCCGCAAACCCTACCCTAAGAACTTCGGCCCAAAGAGCTTGCTGAGATAATTGGGATGAGCAACCTGCCCGACTCAAAACATACTGCAAGGATAATGAATATCGTGTTGTACATAAAATTTCTCGACACTATTATATGTGCCCAATTATTTTTTTTCCCAAGTCACGAGTACTACAAGGTATTTCCTCAACAATGTTAATGAGTAAATGTATCTTGTTTCTAATTGGATAACTGCACCAACATTCATTGGCTCAATTAAAAAGGAGTTGAATTCCCTTAATCATGATCGTGAGTTCGACTCCATATGAGTATGGATATGAAAAAAATCACGTTGAGAGACCTCCCCTAAAAAGGATCCGATAATAGGTCGATCCAGATTAGTCAGGACGAAACTTCAGATACCATAATGAAAACCAAAAAAACAATAATTGGATAACTGCGGGGAAAGTTGGGTGCCCTACTTTTGGGAGAGCTATTAACAAAAACAGTCGTGAAAATTATAAAAACCAACTTAAGCATTCACCTTTGATTACATATCCTAGAATCCAAGAATGCAGTTTACACTAATAGTAGCAGAGGCCTTAACAAGGTTGATAACCAAGCAGCACAGTTTCAAAAGAACCTCCTTTTAACATGTTTAAAGCTTGGAGGTCATCCACACTCTACATTCATTAATACTTGATCCATACAAAGACTAAATAGCCGCTCTAAGTTGTAATATGCAGAAAATTGAGGAGAACATTTTTTTCTGAGGCACAAACAAACTAATGTTGAAAGTCTTCAGTCTTCATCAGCATCTTCTATTTCTTCATCTTCAGGTACACCACGAAGATAAAGAACATTGTTACACCTGAAAATGGATTACCAAATGTAAGTTGCAACAACTTTCAAGCTCAAATTCAGATTAACAACAAGCTGGTAAAAGTTTTATCCTTTATGGCCCATATAATGTCATTGCTGCATAAAACTCCGAGTACTTTGGCTTGGATGACAAGTTCACTAAAGTGCTTCCGAAAGATTACAAATCTAACTTGCCTTCGTATTTGTTTTACTTGTGTGTGCATGCATGCACCCAAGCACCCATTTGAAGAGAGCAGGCAAGGCTTAAGTCCTTCTGCGGCCCCCTAAATTATGGTCGAAAACATTTTTGACCCCTAATCTTTAAATAGCACCTGTAAACCCCCTATCTTAATCTTAATGACACTTTTGGTACCTCTGTTAGCTTGACCCTGAGCCAAACATTTGCAACAATTAAATGCTCATGTACAATTTCCACATCATAAAAATTAATGACGTGGCATGTCATGGAAATGACACATCATCAAAAATAAAAAACATTTAGTAACTTTTAATTTTAAAAATAATAAAAAAATATCTTTGGGTCACGTAAAATAATTTATTATTAAGAAAATTATTATTATTATTATTATTATTAGTTTCTATAACAACGAAAACACTTTTTCAGTCTTTCATATACTAGGGAATTTCACTTGAAAAAAAAAAAAAAATTCCATATTAATGGATTTAGATCCATAACCATGGGTTCCAATGCACGAGATCTTTTCATAATTTTTTTTGACCATACATAATTGCCAACAAGAATTTGAATCTTTTTACGAATTTGATGTTGATAAATCCGTAAATCTAAAAATTCATTTCGGATAATTGAACCTTTTCAAACTTCGTCTCCAGAGTAGGATCCGCAGCTCAAATTAAAGCCATGAAACAAGTAGCTGGTAAATCAAAATTGGAGCTGGCTCAATTCGCAGAATTAGAAGCCTTTGCACAATTCGCATAGTTTATTTTTATTTTTTTCTTTTCATTATTATTATTTTTATTTTTATTTTTTAATTTTATCTTCTCTATTTTTTATTTCAAACTTTAATTTTATGTTATTTTTTTCCTCTCTCCTATATTGATCTCTTAAACGATCGATCCCAAAATTTGAATTAAATCTCAATTTTATTTTATTGTTGTTGTTGAGAAAAAAAAGCTATTTCTCAGTTAAATATTTATTAAGATTTTTTTAAAACAAATTCCCTAGAGTTTGATATTTCAAGCCCTATAAAAAAAATTATTTCTTACTTAAATAATTAATTCATCATTTAATTAAAATGTCAAAGCGTTCTATTCTCTATTTTATCAACAAATAATTAAGAAACATCTATTTTATTTTATCAAGAAATACAAAATAATTTCCTGGATAAATAATTAAGAAGTAATTATTTTAATTATTTGATCAAGGGATAATAAATTTCAACACTTTTCTATTGCAACTAAGGCAAGAATACCATGATGTAGTGTTAATTAAGAAATAACTTTTTATTTGCCCAAAATAATAATCCCACTTCTTATTGTTGTTATTCTCCCTTTCTCTCGTGAGAGATTTAACCAACATTGTAGTTTAGTTATAAGTTTCACATAAAATAGAGAAAATCCAATAAAAGAAAGAAATAATGGGGAGCAAGGCAGGTACGCCACTTTCAGGAATTTCCCACAAAAACTCATAACCAAAACATACTTTTTTTTCTAGTAAACAAGCTAATTTTATGTAGAATTCTCTCCTAATGGAAAGAATACCTAGACCTTGTCTTCTTCCCATGGTCCAGATAATTAAAAAATTGTGTAAAAACATCTATAATAAAGTCCTACATATGTTTTAACCACAATAAACCAACAAACACTAGACTAACATTTTCACTTTTTCACTCGACATTATAGACATCTTCCTCTTGCCACCTAATTTTCCAGCACAAAAAATGCTTAAGCTAAACATGTCATCCCCAAGTACCATATCCTAATTCCAAATTTCACTTTTCATAGCAGTTAAACTACACTCCCTGTAATATTCGACCATATCTCCGATTATAAAACCAAACTCCTTTAGATTGAGTGGTTGAACACTCTACCCCCTTAACCAGAGATCACGAGTTCGAGCTCTGAGAACAGAGAAAAAGATTTGGGAAAACCAATCCCCTAATGGGTCCCACAGTATTCAGACCGAATTAGTCAGGTGAAACCCGGACACCGGTTGGTGAAAACCTAAAAAATATAAATATATATCTCCGATCATAAAGGGTCACTGAGATATCATTGGTCTGAGTCGTAAAACCCTTTGCATGTATTACAAAATTAAGGATATCTAACCTAAACATGCCATCTCTAGTACCATAGATGGTAGTTATACTTCACTCCCCGTAACATTATACTACAGCTCTGATCATAAAGCCACATTGAGATAAGATTGGTTTAAGATGCAAAACCCTTTGCACGTATTAAAAAATTATGGATGGAGACACCCATCTTTGCCAAAAAGAATATCATATTCATTAAATATCTTCATCAATCCTTTTTGTCTAACCTCATCCAAGATATCTACTCTTTCATGTACTCATACCATAAAAACCAAAAATATCAATAATTTCAGAAATTGTTGTGCACTCATCTAGACAATAGAAAAATGAGAGATGTTATCACAGAAAACACGACCTTTTTTTAAGCAACCTCTCCCAAAAAGTAGGTCAAACACAACTCAATGTGAGAATTCACTGATCTGGTTTTCTTATAACAGTGATCAAGCCCCACTGCCAACGAAGATGAGCAAATTGGTGATCTCACTGTTTTCAACTCCAAATCTTGAAGATTCCTAAATAACAAAGGGCAAATTAAGTGATTATCTAACCACTAATCCTTCCCTTCATGTTCTGAGTCAAAGATCTATTGATCAAACCATTCACAGTCATTTGTCACCATTGCCAGAACAAAGGAAAGAGCACTCTGCCAACTTCAAAAATTACGAAACTCGAACCTCTTCCCCAACTCATAATCATTCTCCAAACACCATTTCAAGGAGCAGTCCAGAATGGAATTAGAGTCGATAAACCCAACCAATCCAGGCACACCAGCCACTTCACTAATTCCGAGTTGACTAAATTTCCAACTCAAAAATTATATCAAAAAACGGGGGAAAACAGTGTGATCTTCATATAGCAATAGAGCAATCATAAGAAATTTGGCTCGACTCAAATTCAAGTCTCTAGTCTATACTCTTTCCAACAATAATGGGCTAACCACAAACAAAAACGCACCCAAAAAAAAAATGAAAACGTTGTAAGGAAACCTATATGTTGGGCAGTATCCATGATTTTTCGCATTCCTAGAGGTGGTAGTAAAGCAATATACTATGTGCTTATCTGTATACCCCATTGTTAGATGGAGCAACCCCCCCCCCCAAAAAAAAGAAGGGCCAGTATGCCACAAGCACACCTAAAATTTTTACAACACATCTGAAGGAGTACAATGGTCATGTAATAATCTAACATCCCACATCAGTTGAGGTGTGGGATGTGGGGCTGATGGAGATCCTACACCGGCTAGCACTACAGTGATTTTTGGTCATATATATGTGACTATTACCCCAAACTAGTGAGGTGCCTTTGTGAAGGGAGGGGGGAAAGAAAAGAAAAAAAATTCTGTGAGGCCTTCGGGGCAAAGAGGCAATACCTCATGCATTGAGATGAGTCATTACAAATACTTGAAAATTTTTATACACACCATTGCTGCTATACTACCACAAGCATCTGTGAGACCAACTTGTCTCTGTGCTTTAAAAAAACTAATACGATCAGTGCCAGCAGCAAAAAGTTTGTAGCCTCTTTCATAACCAATCACACCTCCAAGATCATCTAGACCAATTAGCAAGTACATCATTCTCTAGACATGGACATGGAACATGGCAAATGGGATAGGACATGGCCATAGTCACATGACCAAGTTATTAAAAAAAAAAAAATTATACTATTGTAGCTTACCAATGTGGATCCTCCTCTCCCTCACTCATCAGCTGGAAGCATTGTCAGGAATTAGCTCCAGCATTCATAGTGTCATTATTATATGATTTCGGGGCCCTTTATACATATCATGTTTCATTACTAGGTACCTTGCCAACCAATTTGTGCACCATGCAGTCCCTCTAAATCCGTACAGTCACCGAGATCACCTCTACCAAAGATATCACATTATTATCACCATAGAACAATTAGTTCAAAGACCCTCCCTTTTCCCTCCCCTACTCCCCAAACAAAATTAAAAATAAAAATGCTCAGTAATATTCTCATTCTCATGGCAGACACCTCTTCATATCCACCTTCATAGGGCCAAAGCCAGGAATTTATGTGGGGGGGGGGTTACAAGGTCCCGCCAGGGCGCTTCTCCCCTATTTTTTCTTAACCAATTCTTATCAGCCTTGTCCATTGACAATGGCACCCGATGCCTCTAACCTCAACAACTCACATTCATGGGCGTTTGGGAAAAATAAAATAAGAACTAGAACGTACTTTACATATGAGACAAGATACTATAAGAACAATGGCACTTCAAAGAATGACATTTGAGTTTGAAAAAAAAAAAAAGGACAAACCCCATAAGTTGGTCGGACATACCTGATCAAGATCTCCCCAAGATTTCCAGTAAATTGACCTTCAATGTACTCCTCACTATTAGCAAGCTGCAGACAGACGAAAGAAAGGTTGCAACCGAATGAATATTTTTCAAGTTGAAACAATCTATAACCTCATCGACCATTTACCTAAATCAACTGAATAAATATGCAAAACTACTAGAAATTGGACTTTAAGAACGTACCTGAAGGTTCATGTATGAATCGACCGAGACAAGGAAACCTGAAACCCAGAAAAAAAAAAATCACCTCCAGACGAAAATATGAAGATAGCAAGAAATTGTGGGTTCTAAGCACAAAAAAAAAAAAGGTGGATAATTTACCTTTGTATTCCATGCCCCATTTGAGCTTCACAATGACACGCTTTCCAGTCAAGTTGTTCAAGAATGGCTTGGGGTTTACAGGAATAGTCTGCAGTAAAACATAACAAAAATTCAAAGGTCAAGAGAAAAGGATTGGATTTCGCTTTCTTATCCCCAAACAAAAGCAACAACGTCTGCAACAAAGACTAACAACAATCGAACGAGTGCGTTGTGATTGTGTGACGAGTTGAGAAGAAAACCTACCGCCATAAAATTAGGGATTGCAAATAAGAGAGAGAGAGAGTGAGTGATCTGTTGATTGGAAGTGACTCTCCCTGGCTTTCGTAGTCTGGATCTTGTAGTTCTAGTGTTTAGGGTTTTTGCTACGCACCGTTTTAATTTTAGAGTGCCTTAATACCGAGTCCCGATGACCAAACCCGTTTTTACATTTCCCCTCCTTCAAGGTAGAGATGGGACAGGATGGATTTCGACTCGAAAACTAATATGTTTTAGCCGGGTTAATAATGACTTGTTTGATAAATTTTATTTTTAACTCCAAAATTATTTTTAATTTTAACTTAAAAATAAGAGTTTAAAAAATAAAATTAAAACTATTTTGTAATTTTATTTCTAAAATCTCTTTTTTTATCTCTTTTTATTAAAAAACTGTTTGATAAAATAATATATATAAATTATAATTTTAGTTAAAATTATAATAAAGGACTATTCATCATTCAATCATTTACAATAATAAGAAAATAAAAAAACAAAACAAAAATTGAGGATTTTTATTATTATTGGTTTCAATTCCGAAAATTAATAATATAAGAAATATAAAATTTCAAATAAAATTATTAATGCAAAAAATAAATAAAAAAATTAATGTTGTAATAATTAAATATTTTAAATATATAATATTTTATTTTTAATTCTAAAGTTATAAGAATTAATATTTAATATAAAATTTATAAAAATAATTTAATAATTTATAAATATTTTAATTTTAGTTTAATATTGTAAATATTTAATTATTAAAATATATATTTTTTTGATTTAAGGTGGGAATGAAAAAAAAAAAAAAGAGCTCAAAAAAAATGTTGTGGTAAAAGAAAAAAATTATGGGGATAGGGGGATGGGGATGAGAGTGGAGAGCGTGAATGGAGAGAGAGAGAGAGAGAGAGGGGTGGTGGGGGCCACGAGGGATTGGGAAGTGAGGAGAAAAAACGTGAAAGAGAGAGAGAGAGAGAGAAGAGGAGATTTCTAGAAGTTATATTTTTTTAATTTTAGATAACAATTAAAAAAATATATGATAAATAAAATATTAAATATTATTTATAAAAGTCATCATTCATTTTAAGTAAAAGTTAAAAATAAAAGAAGCAAAAGCTTCTTTTTTGACCTTTTGATAAAGTTTTTTTTTTTCATTTTTCTTCATTAAAAAAAAACTCTTATTTTTTTAAGAGTTTATTTTTAAAATTGTTTGGTGGATCTTCTCCTTAGGAGAAGAGAAGCTCAAAAAAAAACTCCACCAAACATGTACTAAATGAACAATAATCTAGAACGGACCGACCCGCTAAGTGATCAGATCGGTCCGGTTCAATACAATCTAAAACTAGGTACCAGCCCAACATGGACCCGAAATCGACATTGAATCAGTCCGGGCTACAATTCCAGCATTCACTAGAATCGACTTGGCCCAGCCCGACCGATTCCAACGACTATTTCAAATTTTTTTTGAATATTTTTAATTTTATCCTTCCCAATAATTATAAAACAACTAGTTTGGAAGATATTTTAATCCATAAGATGAACATTTTTCTTATAAATAGTCCATAACTCATTTCCAAACCCCAAACAACAAAATCTTATTCTCTCTCTCACAATCTTCTTTTTTTATTACACTCTCTTAAAATCTCTACACAATAATTCGTTTCCAATTTCCTAGAATCTTATGTCTTCAACATTTTCTTCTCTTTCTCATATTTAACATATTTTCATAATCTCCTATTAATCACACCACATATAATATCTCTCAAAATTTGACAAGATTTTAAAATTGAAAACTCAAATTTTCAAGATTTAACGATAAATAATTGTGATTTTCGTAAAGTCGATAATATTTTATTTTTTACAACTTTAATTTTTTTCTTTTGCATATTATATTTATTCGCATTATTTTTTTACATATTTAAACTTAAATTTTTTTTAAAAAAATTGTTAGAATACATTATTCATAATTTTCTCAACAATCTCCTCTCCTCCATTTTCATTTTTCCAAAAGGACATTTCGGAACACATAAATATTGATATTGGTTTTGAAGAAAATTGATGTAATAATATATAATTTAACACAACACGCACTAGAAAAAATAATTTTAATACATGAAATTATTTTATTAAAATTATGAGGAGTAAAGAATAATTTATAAAATTTGTTAACAAAAATATAAATTTTTGTAGGGTTAGAGAGTGGGGATACTTAAAAGACACATAGTAAAAGATCATTCGGATAAATTATCTCAAATTAGGCAATTACAAATTGCCCATGGGAAAAAATGTCACGGGTACACTTAGATATAATATAAAAGACAAAAAAATTAGACAAATAGAATGAATAGCACGTAAAAAGTTATCATTTAGTATAATTAAATATGAAATTTTTGAGAAATATGTTTAAAAATATCTATAATTGGGTTACAAAAAGAGCAGTAGAAAAATGAATAAGAGAAAGTCACTAGACTAATTTTAAATATTGAAAGATAGTTTAATTGCAAAATTTATGAATACTAATTACAAATTTTAAATAATTTTGGATAATTGGAAAAGTAAACGTATAAATTTAAATAATTTTGGATAATTAGAAAAGTAAACATATAAATTTTAAATAATTTTGGATAATTGGAAAAGTAAACATAAAAAAGAACATTTTATTGTAATATCATTGGATTAATGATTCATGGATTTTTAAAAAAAGAATTTTACCTTTCCAACATTGGGAATTCTCTCATTCCAGTACTTATATAGTTAAAATAATTACAAATATTTCTTATGAATATGGTAATAGTGATAGAATTTTTAATTTGTCATTCAATAATGTATCGATTAATATTTGTGTCATTAATATTTTAAAAAATACTTTCTAAACAATGTTGGAAGGAATATTTTTTTATAATAAGTATGCATGTCATATTTTAAATTTATATGTTAAAAATGGTTTAGAAGCGGTAGAACTAATTTTACAATCCATTCATAATTTAATTTTTTAAATTAAAAATTTTCGGACAAAAACATAAAAAATGAGATAATTATGTAATTTATATAATATAAAATTTAAACAATTTAAACAAAAATGTGATACCATATGAAACTCAACTTATGATATGTTATAATATGTAACATTTTTAAAAAAATGTTTTAATTGGAATTGTTAATTCTAATTATAAATATAATTTTATTAATAATATCGTTTTTAATTTTATAAATACACTAATTTAAATATTAAAAATTTTTTATATATGTACAAATTTATTTTCTGAAGTTTACTATTCAACAACCCATTTAATGTTATCTAAGTTTTGTAAAATTTATTTCATATTTAATCAATGAAAACAAAAATTTTAAAATATTATGAAAAAATTCCTATTTTGTATTTGGTAGCAAGTGATTTAGATTCACGGGTAAAACTTGAAAGTATTAAAACTCTAATAGATTATTTTGTTGATAGCTTTTCAATCGAAATATATATCAGTGTATACCATTTAAAATAAAAAATATCTAATACTTTACAAACCATGTTTATATTATACTAAAAGAAACATGATAATATAGGTGGTAGTGATGTAGATAGTGATAGTATTAACAGTAGTTTAACAATTCCCTCATCTTCATTTTCATTTAATTCTTTACATATATTAAGAAAAAAATAAAGAAATTTCTTATTGTTTTTAAATGAATTGATTTTATATCAATAGGTATATAGACTAGAAGGTTGTGACGATGACGATCATTTTGATATATTAGATTGATAGAGAAATAATACAACTTACTATCCAATTTTAATAAAGATATCTTTCTGATATCTTAGTGCCTTTAAAAAATATTTTTAGTGTAAGTAGTCAAATTTTAACAAAAAGGTTTATAAATTTGACAAACGAACTTTTAAAAGCGTTGATTTATATTAAAAAATGAAAGGATGTGAAAAAAAGAAGACAGAGTATGGACAATAACTTGAATATAGAAGATTAAAAAGAAGAATAAATTTTTAATGTATAAAAAAATTATATAAATATGTAATAAAAAAATCATCATTGTAAAAATAAAAAAGAAAATAATCATATTGAATTAGTGGATTTGAAAAAAAAAAAAAAACAAAGAGAGATTAAAAAAAAGAAAAAACCAAAGAGAGTTTGGGGAAAAAAAAGTGAATGGGCCCAGCTAGGCTCGGCACGGTGGGCTTGGTTCAAGTAATTTTTTTTTGAATTGGCCTGATCCAGCCTAGCTTTGGAAGGTCTCAAAACCACGACCAAACCGGCCCGTGATTCTTGGGCCCGTTTAGAAACCATACCAGAATCAGCCTAGACGGGACTGGTCCCACCTCTACTGTAAAATGTGGTCCTAAAAATTTGTTTCTTGAACTTTTTTTTTTTTTTTTTTTTTTTGGAGAAAAACAAGGGAGAGCCCAAAACCAGAAAAACAAAGACCCAAAAAAAGGATTAACCCGTAGTGGTGAGGCCCACCACCTGATTTTCCCCTTCAACAACTTCTCCCTCACCCTCCCTAAGTAGAGGTATCAAAGAGATTGGTGGAGTCTCCAAAAAGACCCTCCCTCCTTCAGCATGAGCTCCCAACTTAGCCAAGTGGTCTGCACACTTGTTAGCCTCACGAGGGATGTGATTCACCACTGACATCCCCAGCTCCACCATCAGACTTCTGCATTCCTCTACGATGAGCTTGAGAGGATGCTCATTGCCAACTCCTTTGTTCACTAGCTGCACAAGATGGAGGGAGTTCGTCACAGCTTCCAGACTTCCAAGTTTAAGGCTTATGGCAATCCGAAAACCTTCTCTCATCTCCTAAAAGTCAGCTTTAAGGGCATTAACCTTTCCTACATTCATAATATAACCTGCAATCCAACTTCCTCTTTCATCACAAATCATACCCCCAGCCTGGCCTTACATGACTTAAGAGAAACAGTTCCATCCGAATTCAGTTTAAACCTCCCCACCTCAGGATGCTGCCAGTGGACATTCCTTTGAAGCTTGCAGTTGCTATCTTCCTGATACCCTAGTAAATCGCAGCCCATCACCCCCACTCTAGTGGCTTGCAGTGCAGACATGTTGAAAGGGATCTTTTCCTTAGAGATGGCATAACTATATCTTCTTTTCCAAATGTGTCAGATAGTGGCTACAAATTTCCACCCCTTCCTCAAATCCTGGTGATTATTCTTGCCTTCCATGCCTAGTCTTAACCAAGAATGGAAACACCCCCTCCAGAAGTCTCTGTCCCTCTTAACATCTGGGCACACTAGCCTCCAAACCTCCTTGGCCTTACTACAACCTCTCAAAGTGTGCTCAATAGTTTCCTTTGGGTCTTTCCACATAGGACAAGCTTCATTGTCAATTAGGTTCCTCTTCCTTCTTTCCACATTAGTCATAATTTTCATCCAACATACTGTCCAGATGAAGAACTTTATTTTCTCAGGGCATTTAACTCTCAAAATCCAACTTTAGTCTCCACCATTTCTATCCTCGCCATGAACACCCCCTAAAGTAACCAATAGGCGCTGGCAACTGTGAACTCCCCATTACTGGTACAACCCCAACTGAAAACATCTTGATCTTTGCCACACCTAGGTGTCACTCCCCAAACCGGGGTCGTGAGCAGCCGCCCGTTATTCTGGATGTCGGCTACATTTTATAGAAAATCGGACAGAACATTCTCATATTTGCGGAGGTCTCCAATGTACAAATCAACCTGCATATTGAATAACCATCCTGCCACCTAAATAAATGGACCATCCCGACCTCACAACAATCAACCATATTCGAATAATACCAACCAATCCACAGTGGACAACCAAGACAACGCAAGATTATCATAAATACTAATAGTCCTAGCTACAAACCTCTACTGTCATGCCCAACTAGAGCATAAACGGACGCCACACTGGACGGGCCTAAATTTTATACATGTGTATAACAAATTACCAAATTAAAAATTTTAATTGCTTATAAGTGCCTCAATACAAGTGTAATGAGCCAATATGAGAGTTTCACAAATAAATGTCCATAATTTATACAGTCATCCCATAAAATATATATGGCCAACTATGGACCTCAATATCAAGACCTCGCAGGGTCGACATAAATACGAATTTTATATTTCAATTTAAACTTAGATCTCACTGTAGTGGATAAGTAAATCCATGAACACGCGACCCAAGACTTCTAGAACCCGAAGCGTCACTTTATCACAAAAATCCATGTCTGAGAGAGAGGAAAGAGGGGGATGAGTATCAAGGGAGATACCCAGTGAGTGAGGGGATTAATATCAAGCATAAATAGTGTGGGTGAACCATTGGAGTGTCAAACAAAATTATTCGTAAACAATAATTCACGTTTTGCAGTAAAACATGATATGTTCAGTAAATTGAAATCATTTAGCCAATTACACGATATCATACTTATATGCATCCATTCAAAATTAATTATTATATTTTTAGAGCAAGCCGAAAATAATCTTGGCAAAGGTCGACCATGACCAAGGATAGGCGTATCGGGGGTTTTATTATGCAAAAATATTCAAAAGTTACTCTCTACCCTGACGTTGGCCATGAGTTTTGCTGGGGCTAGCTCATACATAGATCGGAATCATGTATAGGACCCCGCCCGATGCTAGACAGTGACGTCACACACGTCCTCCCCCTATATGGGTTCAACCGGCCACGCCTATAGCCATATGACGTTTGCGAATACCTCCTGCAGAAGCGTATTCGGGCAACCTGTGCCTCTACAAACGCCATTCGTAGCTACGAAATCCATCAAGAAACATCATCTCATCACAAGTAGGCATCCAGCCTACACAGTTAATCAAAACATTTCAAATCCGTGTGCCAATACATTTCATCAAATCATTTCAAATCAATATACCAACGCAACGGTAGAATAGAAAACATATCTAGTTTTCAAGTAATGACACAATATTATTTCATTTCAAACCATGGATGCATAGTCATAGAAAACATAAATTCATGACACTCCAATCGTGACAAAACAAATTTGAAATTTAGTGTCACACGTCGAGTCAATGCATATCAAAAACATGTTTTGTTGAAAACACTGTAAAAATCAAGTTTCACTTTTTATGCATGAGATTCGAGTCTCACTCACATCTAGGGAGGGTATTCACCCCCTATTTCCACAATGCAGTCCAAATAAAGTTTTACTCCAATCCTCAATTGATCTTTTCTAATACACAATCACAATCTTGTCATCAATTTTTAATTATTTTTACGGTTTATCCATTTTCCCTAATTTTATACAAATCCAAATTCTTAAATTCATGTATACACTCTAATGTCATCAATTTCATTTCATTTATAAATAATTAACACAATCAAAGTCAAGTCAAATTCAACTTTATAGATCTCTCAAAGTCGAAAATGAGCATGAAAAAATTAGTTTTTTACAAGATAGAAATTCTTTGAAAAATTATAGACTTTTCAATTTTCATCCAAACGTTTCGAACCATATGTCATTTTCGAGGTGTAAAGGTCTAATTTCATAATACAGAGATCGTATTTAGATTGCCTACATGCAGGACAACTTATAATTAAAAGATTACAACAGTCCTTAAACTATAACCACAATTTTTAAACTATCCTTCATATACATATCATTATGCAAATTAACAATTCAAAACAACCTAATAAAGACATGAAATGCGACAATATCCTTTATTTTATGACACATTTCATTCCAATCCTAAACTCAAGTACCTTTATGCATATTTCAAATTAAACTCTAAGGGAAACTATTCAAATCAACTCAACTCGATTCTATTATCCTTTAACATGCTTCTTTCATATCAGACAGCCTAATCATGTAAAATTCTAAACTTAGCATTAACGATCACATATAGATTTCAGAAAATGCATTCTATTCAGATCCTACATACATTTTAGACATATACAGAACTTCTCTCCCCAAATTAACCTTAGGTTCATTCAATTTATCGAAACGATCAGACATCTCATCACCTAGGGTTTCTCGGATCGCAGACCTAGCTTCCATTCCCCATTCGATTCAATCTAAAACCTGTAACGCTTCCAATTTGAAGCAAATGTTAGCAATTAACCCTAATTACTAAACCCTAGAACTATAACCAAACTCAGCCCTTACCTGTATAGTGGATGAAATTGCAGTCCCGTGGCCTAGGGTTTCGAAGATCGGTTAACGACTGCAGTTTGGGGCTTCAACTGAGATTGCAGCAAGGAGTCTGTGCGCAGGTGAGCGAGCGAGGGAGAGGGAGAAGGCTCTGTGGTCATGCGCAGGAAGAAGAAGGTAGAGAGAGTAGAGAGGGACAGTGAAACAGAGAGAGAAATCGAAGGAGAAAGAGAGGGACAAAGAGAAAGCAGATTCGAGAGTGAGAGCGAGAGAGACGAAGACAGAGAGAGAGAGAGAGCGACAGTGAGATCGAAAGAGAAAGAGAGAGAAAACAGAAGGCGATGGTGATGGTGGCGTGCAGTGGTGACGATGGTTGGTGGCGAAAAGAGTGAGAGAGCGACGGAGAATCGTGAGAGGGAGAGATCGAGAGCGTTCAATCGAAGGAGAGGAAGAGCGAGAGAGAATTAATTAGGGTTTCTAACCCTAATTAAAATGGGGGGTGCTGCGTTTCACTCCAAAACGCAACATCTCCTCTCTTTTTTTTTTAATAAATAAATTATATATATAATTTCACATCCACATTTCACTAGAATGCGAATTTCATAAAAATGAGGTTTATTATGATTCGCGAATACGACAACTTAAAATATACCAAAATTTTAAATTTAATACTCCAAAATCGAAAATCAATAAAAATAAATATTTATATATATATAAACTGATGAATATTATATATATTTCAAAAATAGGAGTACACTAGTACGGACACCGCAGTGTCGGCGTTACACTAGGCACTAAAACACTCCTTACCTCTTCCACTTTTTCCTCACTAATGAATCTCCTAAGATCATTTACCCTCCATCTCCCCTCTTCATCAATGAAATCACTAACTCTCAACTCAAGAAGGGTTCATGGTTGAGGTTGGATGGTGTGATTTCTCAAAGTGTCTTCCCCTACCCAATTGTCATTCCAAAAGTGGATACATCTCCCATTCGCCACTCTCCATCTCAACCCCTTTCTCAGACACTCCTTGCTCTTCGCAATGCTTCTCCAAATACATGACCCACATGGCTTCTTTCGGCTATCTAAAAGGTTGTTGTCCTTAAGATGCTTGCTCCTAATGACCTCACATCACATCGACTTATCTCCTTTAGCTAACTTCCAGCCTAACTTTTCCAACATGGCCACATTACTCTCCCTCATCTTGGGAATCCCCAAACCACCTTACTTTTTTATGTCTACACACTACTTCCCAATTTACTAGGTGGATTTTTCTTTGGTTCTCCTTGCTTTCCCATAAAAGTCTCTATTAAGGCTGTCTAACCTCCTACAGATGTCTTTAGGAAACCAGACAGTTTGCATTGAATACATGAGAATCACTGAAGTGACTTCCTGCACCAAAGTCTTTCTTCCTACATTGTTTAACAGCTTCCCCTTCCAATCATTGAGCTTCCCTTACACCTTTTCCACCAAATGGTTCTAAAGGTCCCTCTTCACCTTTCCATGGATAGTAGACATGCCTAGATACCTCCCCAAATCTTTAGTCATCTTAAATCTATAGGTATCCACAAGAGAATTCTTCAGGCAGTAAGGAGCTTTCAGAGAAAACCAGACCTTGAAATTCTCAGGGTTTATGTTGAGACCACTCTCAGCTGAGAAACTTCTAAGGCACTCCATGATTGTACTGAGATTGAGATGGTTTACTTTAGCAAATAACAGCAAGTTATCTGCAAAAAATAAGTGAGATATAGTAGACTGCCCCTAGCTACCTTGATAAGCTTCTAAGAACCCCTTCTAACCTTGTCTTGGATCATATAGAAAAATCTTTCCATCACTAAGATGAACAAATAGGAAGAGAGGGGATCCCCCTTTTTAAGACCCAGACCTGGTCTCAAAGCCAGAAGAGTCTCTCCATTCCATATCAAGGAAAGTTTTCTACAAGAAATAATAATCATGATGAGTCTAACCAGAGGTCTAGGGAGGTTTACATCCAGGAGAACTTGGCCCAAGTACTCCAAATTCACATTATCATAGACTTTTTTTTAGATCAATCTTCATAACCATCTTATAGTTCTTACTTTTAGATGTGTGAGTAGTGTGGATAACTTCCTGAGCCACTATCACATTGTCTGTTGTCCCTCTACCAGCTAAGAAACTACTTTGGTGACCTCTAATAATCTTTTGGAGCAGATGTCTGAGCCTCTGAACTAGAACCTTAAAAAGAATTTTATAAGAGATGTTCAACAAATTTATAGGTCTGAAATCACCTATATCTATAGGGTTGCTCAACTTAGGAATCAACACCATGTAAGCCTTAGCAAACTCAGGATAGAAGTGACCATCTTTTAAATCCTCATTAACAAATCTGTAAAGGACCCTTTTCACCACCTCCCAATAACTTTGAAGAAAAATAGGCTGTACCCCATCAGGACTAGGGGCTTTCAAGCCTTGCATGGAGAAAACGACACACCTCACTTCCTCATCTTCTAATCGCCTAATTAACTCTTCATGCTGACTATCATCAATTTTCCTCACTATTTTTCTGAATCTTTCACTTGGTCTGACTCCATTACTCCTGAACATGTTAGCAAAGTAGTCCATTGCATGATTATTTAGCATATCCTAGTCAGTGCATCAAGCCCCATCAATCATCAAAGCAGAAATTTTATTTTTCTACCTTCTAATTTTTGTATAGGTGTAAAAAAAATGTGTATTTCTGTCCACTTTGGTCCACTAGTTCACTTTGGCCTTTTGATGCGAAAACATCTCTTTTTGATCTAAGACTCTGTAGTATTCCTCCAAAAACTTCATTTCCAGATCCTGGAGGAGGAGAGAGTGGCCGAATTTTCTAGATATTTGAATATCGGCTATTCTGGCTTCAAACTTCTTCTTTGTTCTAAAAATATTCCCAAAAATTATTTTATTTCATGTTTTCAACTCCTCAATTGTGTTAGTTATAGCCTTTAGCAAATCATTTTCCGTTGTCCTCCAAGCACCTTTAAATACTTTCTTAACGTCTGGGTGGGTTAGCTAAACTGCCTCACATCTAAAAGGTCTCTTATCTCGCTTGGGAGGGGCGGAGAGCTTAGTGTTTAGCAACACGGGGTTATGTCCCAATGAAGATAAGGGAGGTTTATGACTTTTATTTCCAAGAAAGCCATCTTGGCTTGAAGGTTCCCCAGGACCTTGTCTAGTTTTTGTTGGAGAACTACTTTTCCTCCACACCTCTTAGTCCAAGTGAATCTTCCTCCTCTCTTTCAACCTCTGATATGCCTGCTACTAATCTCTTGACTACCTGCAAAGTCATTGAAATCCCCGATGACAAACCAGGGATCACTCATTCCCTCCGCTAGCTGACCCATTTCAGTCCAAAAAACTTCTTTTGCACTCTCACTGGCTCCACATACGTAAAAGTCGGAAGCCACCTTTTACTACCTTCCCTTACCTTCATGTGCACCCACTGCTCCAAACTTTCAAGCACACTCAACTCTGCCTTGCTCATGACCCATTTCAACCAAAGGCCACCTCTGAACCCATTAGACTGGACAATATAGTCACCATCTAGCCCACATTTGGAAAGGAAAACCGGGAATTTGTTATTCTTAGCTCTAGTTTCCAGTAGGCAAATAATGTTTGGTTTTTGATTCCTCATCAAATCCCTGCAAGCTTTCCCGAACCTACTATTACCCACTCCCCTATAGTTCCAAGTAACTACTTTCAAATTCATAGGTCTCATATCAAGAAGTCCTACAAAATTTTGGGGACCTCGCCACTTAGTAGGCATCCTTGTCGACCCATTCAATTCATCTTCCCTTTTAAGCTCCTCTAGTGTCCTTGTCTCAATCCCATTCCATGTTTCCCTCCTCTGGGAAATCCTCTAGACTAAGTAGATCGTTCCCTCCATTCTTGACCGTTACATTTAAAATTGGCGAATGTAAGGTGTAGTCTCTTCTCCCAGGTCTGGTTCCAAGCCTATGGAATTTAAAATGACCAAGTCCCTCTTCTGCTCATCTCTAGGAAGCCCACTAAGCCCATATTTAGTTGTCTTCTCAGACCCCCCTTTATTTTCCCTCATATGCCCCATGTTCTGAACGCCTTTTAACACTAGGCCATTTTGGCCCAATCTTATGTCCTCGGCCCAGTTCGCAGAGATCAAAGCTTCCCCTGCCCGATTGCTTTCCCCTGTTCACTTCTTAGAATGTGAAACCTCCTTGACTCCTTTTGATGAAGCTCTGTTTGAATTTCTTTCTCTTTGCTCAGCTCCTATAATTCATTACTTTTCCCTGATTTCTTCCCTTTTCTCCAGTAAGCTTCTCTCTTGCTTCACTTTAGTGCTCTGTTGTTGTCCCACCATAATTGGTTTGTTCTCTGTCATCGTCATTCTTGTTCTCCAAAGTGTTGTTGACTTCCCTTAACAACTCATACCTATTCCCCTGCACCTCTCCCTTTCCTTCCTTGCCCCTGTAACTCTTATTTTTGGAAAAGTTTTGTCTTTTAGGGACTAGCATCCAAGGACCAAATCCCTCATCCCAGACAGCACCATCGACAACTAAAGCCCCATCGTTGGCTTGCTTAACTATCTCCTTCCCCTGCTTCTGATCTCCTTCCCCTACTCCTGATCCGAACCCCCGTTGTGTTGCTCACCACAATTTGCAGTACTATGGCCAATCTTCCCACACTTGAAGCAGAGGGTAAGGATTCCCTAGTATTCGATCCTTTGAATTATGTTTCTAATTTTTACTCGTGGGACTAGTGCTTTTTCCAAGTCCATCTCCATGCACAGCCTTGCATACTTCCCCCTAAAGGCATTTGTTGTATTTCCATCGATCTTTACCGGTCTTCCAATCGCTTTTCCATTTTCAAATAAAGCTTTCTTGTTGAAGAATTTTATTAGAAGATTGGAGAGTTTGACCCAGATGGCTGTGGAACTGATTTTAGCCAAGTTGCTTGAGAACCATGGTAGCCACTTTCGAATGGTTAAATAATGCTCATATATCATCCACAATCCCCCTATTAAAGCATAGTAATAGTCCTCTTTTAGAGCGAATTTGATAAGAAAAAAGCCCTCTCCAATTCTAGTAACTCGATGGCTCCTTCCACCCTCCACAAGGAGATAATTTTCAGATGCATAAGATGATACCCTATTTCCTTTCCCAAGAGCTTAATAATTACCAATCTCCTCCATGATTTCCATAGTTCTTTAAGTCTCTCATTTGACATGGGTATGATAGGGATTGACCCATTGCAGCCATCCTCATCCATCCCCTCCTCTGTTACTCCTAGCTCCATTTTCGATTCATCCTCGTCAAATGTCAACCCTCTCTTTTTTAGTCCACTAGGTTCACCTATCAACATTTCTTTAAAGGACAATCTCGACTGATTTCCCTCCTCCCTTTCTGTTGATCTCACTTTCTTACCGTTTCGTACGGTGAACTCGTCATCCTCATTATATTTTTTAGGCCCATGATCGGTAAGATTTGTGTCCAATAAGAGTTCATTTTATTAAAAAAAAAAAATAAATCTTAATTTTATTAAAATAGATCTAATTCAACTTACAACTTTTAAAAGCAAAGTCAAATTTACTTAGCACCCATCTCTAGATTCAAATGGCTTAGTTTTTCTACATTGGTGTTGCACTTAAAAGAATATGGATGGCCTATATTTGAGGATTTTAGTTTTCTTGCTGATAATAAAATTAATTGGTCCCGATGGCTTTTTTGTTTTTTTTTTTTTTTTTTTTTGGGTGGAACCCGATGCTTTATTGGTAGAATGGCTTGGCGTCAAAATTGTACAAGGAGCCTCCACCTCGCATCATTCCTCCGGGGTTGGACATGAAACCCAACCCAAACCCGACCTAGGATTGTGCGGTTAAGGTTGTTGAGCGCAACCTGATAAAGAGAATGAAAACCCAGTTGTCGATCATCTTGTCCCTAATCCCTTTTGGTTTATTCATTTTGGGTATTGCCCTTTCAACCATTCTCCTAATCTTGTTCTCATGACACCTTCATCCAGCCTAATACTCAACTCCAAGCTTTAGCTTGCCTACCCGAGTATCCGGACAAGTTTCCGTTCTTTTAATATCATTGGCTCCAATTACGTTTGGAGATGTATGGCAGCAATTCTCATTCTCCCGCGTACTTTTTTTTTTTTTTAATACAAAAATATAAACTTAAAATATCTAGATTATAAGAAAAGGTTATGATCATTAGACTGTCATCTTAAAAACCTCGCATGCTAAGCAAGCACTCTACCCTCACCTACATCACCGTGCCCTTGACTATAGCCTAATAAAATACCATTGTTCAGTATAGCCTAAGAATTTGTATCCCTCGTATTGTCTGCTTGAGCAAAGAGATTTGAATAAGAATATTTTTCATAGTCTCTTCGCATGTCTCATGGCCACTGATGGAATGCGACTAGCTCCTTCATGGTCTTTGAGAAAATATATATATATTTTTTATATCATCACAGAGAAAATGTATTTCTTGTTTAGATCAAGGACAACGTCATAACACCATAAATAAGTTATCCACTACTAGAACAAAGCCCTCGATTCAAAAGATGCAAACAATTTACATACCGATGCATAAATAAATTAAGGACGTAAATATTAGGGTTATTTCCCAAAATGGGGTGTTTTTTAACAAAAATCTCTCAAATAGTGTGATTTTTTTGAGGATTCCCAAAGTAGTGAAATCGCGATTGGCAACCGCGCTTTCAGTTTTTTTTCTTTTTTTACTTAATAAAAAAAAATAAAAAAAAGAACCCCCCCCCCCCCCCCCTTTTTGCAAAGTTCTGTTTTTAATTTTATTTTTTTTTTATTTTAAAATAAAAATAAAAATATTATTATTATTATTATTATTATTAAAACATATAAATATTAATAAAAAATTTTATTAATTAAAAATTTTTATTAACTTTATTTTTTATTTTTGAAAAAAATTAAAATTAATAAAATTTAATTATTAACAAATTAATTAAAAATAAAAAATTGTTAAAATATTAATTAAAAATAAAAAATTGTTAAAATATTAATAAAAATTTTTTTAAATAAAAAAATTAATGATAATTTTTTATTAATTATTTCTTTTTTAATTAAAAATTTTTTATTTTCCTTTAGATTATTAATTAATATTTTAATAATTTTTTATTTTTAATTAATATTTTAATAATTTTTTATTTTTAATTAATTTGTTAATAATTAAATTTTATTAATTGAAATTTTTTTCAAAAATAAAAAATGAAGTTAATAAAAATTTTTAATTAAAAAATTTTTTTATTAATATTTATATGTTTTAATAATAATAATAATAATAATATTTTTATTTTTATTTTAAAGTAAAAAAAAAAAAAAAAAAAAAAAACAATTGCAAAACCCTTTGGAAGAACCTCTTTTTTTTTATTTTTTTAACAAAAAAAAAAAAAAAAGTTGCCAATCGCGATTTCACTACTTTGGGAATCCTCAAAAAAATCACCCTATTTGAGGAATTTTTGTTAAAAAAAACCCCATTTTGGGAATTAACCCTAAATATTAAACCCATCAGCCATCAATCAGACACAGTACAAAAGGGTCAGAAGCTATAAAGAAGCAGATAACCCAAGAATAATACGCAAATCGACAGATGCTGATAAATAAATCATAGACAGAATAGAATTCAAAGGTAAATGTGTGACAATACTTAGATCCAAAGACTAGGGCCTAATACAAATATATTCACCCGTAAGGTAATAAAATAACTCTTCTCAATCTTTCCCAATGGCGACAAACCCTAGAAGTTCATCAAAGAAGCGCAAAACAAGAGCAGGCCAGAGAGCCCCATCCAGGCTAGGTTCCTCGCGGCATTTCCTGCAGTAGCTGAAAGGCAATAACACGACAGACAGTCAACAATGACGACAAAATTTTGGATGACAAATGCCAATCTTGCGGTCCACTCCATCATCTGGGAAGTTTTGTAGTCTATTTTTATTATTAATATTATAAGTTTAAACCTTTATTATAAGAGGTCAATGATTGATTGTTGAACCAACTTGATCTGATGATAGAATATTAAACTCTATTAATTAAAATTTTGAGTTTGAATCTTAAAAATAGAAAAACAGATATCGAAAAAATTAGGTTCTAAATTGAGTCTTATAATATTTGAATAGAATTAATCGAATACCTTAGATAACCGTTCTGTCAACAAAAAAAAAAAAAAAAAAAAAAAAAAAAAACCGATTGATTGCTGAATGCTTAATAATTAATTGTTCTACAAGTTTAAAACTTGAGGAAACCAATCTGCACACGGTTTTATGTACCTTTAGACCAATTTGATGAGCCACGATGGCCCAAAAAATGAAATAAATAATAATAAAATTTTTTGACCAGAATAATAAAAATATTAGAATTCTTTAAAAGGCAAAAAATTATTTTATAAATTTGTATAAAATAAAACTTATATAATGCAAACCCTTTGAAGGTACACTTCTTAGAAGGTTCACAAACTAGACCACAAGGTCAACAAAAGTTAGGAAAAAGAAAAGTAATTTGAGAATAAGTGCGTAGAAAAATACAAACATAGACTAATTACATTTTCCTTCTCAATGGGAACACTCAAAAATGAAAAGCATCCAGCCACCCAAATGCAGGCAGGGTCATATCATTGGCAATTGATCAAACACATTGAATTCTAAATACAAGTCCCTAACCCCATTCCCAACCAAACCAAGTCCAAGTCCAAAAACATAATTTTATAATTTTAAAGGGCCACAATGATAAATGAATCAAATGGACAAACATTATTATGGGCATTTGTTAATTAAATTTTAATCAAATTAACTCTTTTTGGTTTGATTCAACAATATTTAATTAAAAATTGTTTATTCTTCAAATAAAACAATGTCAATTTTGCAGGCTTCTCCCATGCTATCTATAACACTTTATAATGCTAATTAAGGAAAATATATATATATATCTAATATGATTGAATATCAGAAAGGAGAGAGATTATTACGTGGAGGTGGTGGTGGTGGAGTGGAAGTTGGCGATAGTGCTGAAGCTGTCAAAGTAAATATAAAACATAATTAGTACACGAAACAGAGCATAAATATTCTCTAATCCAGAAAGTAAAAGAAGCAACAAGAAAATTCAATATGGCCGACAACTAGACCCTTGACTAGTTGGTTACTCTCAAACTGGGTATAGGACATGAATTTTATGCAAGTCTAAACTTCATAAAAGAGAAACTGAAATTAAGAAAAAGGTTTGAGGTTTGGTCTGACAAACATTAGAATCTAAATCTGGACCAATGTAGTTCACAGCCCCAAAGTTTTTTTGTTAGATTTACTAAAATCTCGAAAAATTGAGCAAAATAAAAAATAATAATAATAATAAAATTGGACGATCGGTTAAACTAAGCAAAAATTTCAGGACAGATCAAACCAAAAGAAATTTAAGAGAGAAAGAGAGTGAGAGTGAATCAAACGATATGCCCACAAAATTCAGCAAATTATTAATTAAAAAAAAAAGATATTTCCAGAAAATGAGGAATCGAGGAAACTAGAAAGAAAAGAGGGAATTTCAGTCCCTAAATTGAACCCCCCCAAAAAAAAATCAAAGTTTACCCAGGAAGAAACTCCAAAAAACAAGACACCCAATTTGGGGATTTTCCCAGAAAAGGGAAAACAATCAAAGCAAATCATCCGAGAGATAGAGAGAGAAGATGGAAATAGTACATACAATTGCAGGCGCTAACGTTATCGGAGACGCCACAGTACTTGGGAAGCTCAAGGGCTTGAGTGAGGTTAACGCCCAAAGCCTTTAAAAGAGAAGGGTTCTCGTAGAGGCTGCAGAGGCAGGCTCTTTGGGTCTCCACAGTTTTCTTAAGAGGGTCACAACAGGAGGCCGGTGGACTTGTGGAGTTGAGGTAGGCTAGGCAGGGCTCTAGGTCATTTGCACAAGATGGCTCTGTTTGTCCCTCCGTCACACCAATTGTTACCAAACCTATTATCGCCACCAACACCCACATCTCGCCATTTCCCATCTCTCTCTCTCTCTCTCTCTAGCTAATTTCTCGGTTTTGGTCTCTGTTTCTTTTCTATGAGGCCTGCCGTACCCTTTTTTGTTGTATTTATAGAATTTGTAATAAATTGATTTTTATTCTTCCTCTGTAATTTGTCTTTAATAATGGTAAAAATTCTTAACCATTGAGGTCTTTCCCTTTTTTTCTTTCCGGTGGAGGGAGAGGCCTTTAAATGGGGAGGAAAAAATATTAGAGTATAAAATTTGATACTATTGAAGAAAATGGCTGGTAGTTTAATCATTGTTCCTTGTATGTGTACACAACAATGAAAGTTTGTTAAATAGAATATACTACGTAAATTAATTAAATGAATGCTTAATATGTTTTGTAACAAAATATATTCTTTGGAATGAGATGAAATTGATTAGATAAGAGTTTTCGCATGTCCAACATTAATGAGATTATAATAATAAAATTACTTTATTAATATGCTTTATTCTTAAAAAAAAATTCTAATAAATAGATATTTCTATAACATTTTTAAAAAGTGTACTATATATTCTTTTATGTTTTCCTTATGTTTCATTAACAATGTATATTATAATTCACACATCATGTAATTAAACAAATAATAATATAATGAACGATACGGAGTTTAATAATAAGGTATTAAATTCTTTTAATTAAAATTTTAAATTTGAGTTTTAAAAATCAAAAAATAAACACTAGGAGGATCAATTTCTAAATTGAATTCTATAACGATGAATTAGTGTCTAAATATGGTTAAGTACAAAAAAATAATAATATATAATTTTTTTTTAAAAAAATTATTTTGTGTGAATTAATGGTAGTAAGCTATTTAAATTACCCATATCCATAGGCGTAATTAGAGACTTGTTGTTTACATGACATTTCTTTCCCAAACCAAAATGGGATGTTAAATTGAAGCCCTTGGTAAGCAAAATCCTTCTCCTCAAAAAATAGAAATCTTCGTGACAGGCTTTGATACGACAACTTTTTATGAGAAAAATCTTCACAAGGAGTAGCACTTTTCAAATAGAGAGGTTCTTAAGTTTTGTTTGGTTTAAACACCAAACTTTCTAATTTTAGTTCATATTGTAGGCCTCATGAAGACATGGATCTTGTGATGCTTTGAAATATTTGATCTTTAATATTGGGGCAGAATTGGAGATTGACCAGTTGAAGTTAAATAGGTTTTTTCATATAAAATTTTAATTCTTTCATAAACATATTTGAATTTTACTTATAAATTTCAATATTTTTTTTAAAAAACAACATTTGGGTATAATGTATATATATTAAAAAAAAGTGAGGCCCATTTTGGCATTTTTTTCATACAAATCATTGACAATATCATTTCTCAACTACATAATTTATGTCAACCAATAATAATGGCACAAGAGGGAAGATGTATGATCTGTATCCTTCGCTTGAATTGAGAGATGCCATGCTTTATGATCTGTCAAACCATATAATGCAACGAACTCTCATCGACCAACTTTTTTTTTGGTTTAATGGGAAGTGTATTAGAATTTTGTATTAAATGTTTGGATTCAATTCTTAGTAGTAATAAAAATGATATTACAAGAGTTTCCTTCGAATGAGAACTCTATAATAACTCGATTTAGATTAATTAAAGTGAAACTTCAGATATTAGATCATGAATCAAATCAAGATCGTGAAAAAAAAAAAAAACTCTCATCAAACGTGACCCCATAATAATTTTCAACTACCTTTATCCTAAAAATTTCAGTGTTCTGTTGAAACAGAAGGTGGTTGATGTTATTCATTTATTTACCTGTCTCTACGATGGTGCCAGCTATATACGTAGAGATAAAATAGAAGTTAATATTTTCCGCTCTCATTTATCATAAAGAAAAAGAAAGAAAATCTTGAAGCGTTCACATACCATTCAATTTATATAGGCTTGAGTCATATGCCTCGTTACAGCCCAGGGCTTTTAGGGTAAATTTGATTAAAGTGGAAAGTGAAAGGGGAGAAGGAAAAGTAAAATTGGAGTGAAATGATTTTTTTTCATTTATTGGGTAAGGAAATGTGAAAAAAAAAGAAAAAAAATGAGATATAATCTCAATCTCTTTTTTTAAGAAATTATTTCTATCTCAAAGTGGATGGATTGGTAAGGAAATAAAATTTTTGAATAAATTTGTCCTTATTATTTTTTAATATTTACGAAATTATCTATTTTTTAATTTTAATTTTATTTAATATAAAGTAATAAAATTTAATTTTTTTATCAATTTTATTGAAAAAATTATTTTTTCATTAATGATAGAGATTTTTTTTGTACTATATCAATCGGTATTTGAAATCATATTTTGACTAATCAGGTCTGAAATTTGTAATGACTCATTTAGGGGATGCTCTCCCACGAGTCAAACTCGTGACCTTGGTTAAGAGACTTAACGCTATATCTTACTAGGTCAACCGACCGTTGATTCATTAATGATAGAGATTTTACTTTTTTTTTATATTACTATTCTAATTTTATTTAATATAAAGTAATGATGAAAATAATTTATAAAAAATAAAAATATATACTAAATAGCTATTTTTTATAAAAAAATTATATTTTTAAGTTAGAAAAATAATTTTTAAAAATAAGAAAAATATATTACATAGCTATTTTTTAATAGAAAAATATTTTAAATTAAAAAAATAAAAAAATTAAGTAATAAAAAATATTAAAAATATTATTTTACAATGATATAATAGTCAACTTAAAAATTAAGATAATATTTCCTTCTATTTTTTATTCCAACTAAATGAAAAATGAGTACTATCTATTTTTTTCCTTTCTATCCCTATCGAACCAAAAAAAAAAAAAAAAAGAAAAAAATATATTTATTTCTATAGATAAAGTAAAACTCTCCATTTCCTTCCCCCCTCTCTTTTCCTTATCTTCCACGAACCAAACTTAGCCTTTAACTGTTTTGTTTTTGGTTTTTGAAATTCAGAGCACTATATGCAAACCTGAATATTTAGCAATTTATCCTTTAGGCAACTGAAATTGGAATAATGAAACTTGAACAAGTAAAGATTTCTAAACCCATTTAGATGGTCATTTGAGCTCAGAGTTATCTATATAATTTTTATAAATAAATTTTATAAAATTGATTTGGATTTAAACTTGTTTGCATATTGGGTTTACATGTTTTTCCGGATTAGGTAAATTTTGACATTTTAACATGATAAAAAAACATTCAATTCATACTACTAAATTTTATAAAATATACAAATACTTGTTCAAATATATTTTTGTTTTAAAAACTTGTCGTAAAGATGTAATAGTGATAAATTTAGTTAAGAAGATAATTAAGAAATGTTGTCTTTTAAGGAACGGCAAAATTATCAGGCGACATACTTCGGCACTTGCATAGGATTATGCTAAGGGTACAATGGCATCTCCTTTGCACATGATCTGCTAACTTCTTCTTCTTCTTCTTTTTTTGGGTTATTCCCACATTTTTGCTAATCATTTTATAATTTGGTTGAAAGAAATTAGAACGTCTCTGATCTCAAGGAACAACTAATATGAATATGACATTTATTGTATATACCTGGAGTGCGGTTGTTGTTTATAGATATATTTATAATAATAAAAAATTCACAAATTATTATTCTAAAATTTATATTTATAAAACTATTAAACACATGTAGTAACTCAAAAATTATACAGATCAATCAACTGAATATATAAATTTTAAAATAATTCACTCAATCAATGGACAACAACCTCATGAATTATCAATATCAAGAATTAGACATGAATATACAAATTCAAAGAGTTGTATAACAATCAATAGAGAATTGATCATTATCACAAAAGGACAGTCTAACGGTCACAATTCCCTTCACCAATTTAAAATTTCAGATTCGAATCCTTGTATAATAATAAAAAAAAAAAGAATTGATCGTTCACATTTTACCATTTAACTCTTTTATAGACACTACTACCAAGCCTCCAACCATCATCCTGTTTTGAAATGGCAAAAAATATTACTTATGTGGTAGGGAGCTTAGTCAAGCTAATTATTAATATTAATATAAAAGAAGGGTTTTAAGAGGTTATATCTTGCAAGTTCCCAGGAATGCCTTGAAGATAGGAAATATGAGATTTTTTTTTTTAAAATCTTTATATTAAAATGATAACTCTCCTTATATATCATTAATTTAATAAAATCACTAATAAAACTTACGTAAAAAATTATAAAATATATAATTAATCATAATATAAGATTAATCATAGATTAATATAAATTGCATATAATACTATAGAAAGGGAAAACGATGTAAGCGGTATTCTGAGAGAGAGAGAGAGAGAGAGAGAGAGAGGGAGAGGATGTACCATTTCAACATCTAATCACTGATCGGAATTAGATTAGGTGATGTTTTGCAATTATCTGCAAGTAAAACCTAAGAAAGCCTGTTGAAACGTTCTAAATTGATTTGGAACTGTTTCCAGATTTATTTAGGAAAATTTTAAGAGCATTAATGACCTATTTAGAAAACCTTATGTTGCCTCAACTTACATTCGTTTTAATTTATTTTATTTGTAATATTTTTAATTAAAATACAAAATTTTCAATAAAAAACAGAGTTTTGAGAATCAAACTCATTTTTTTATATAAAAATTATAATTGTCATTGTATTAATATATATTTTACAATTAAAATTTTATCTAGTTTCAAATCAGTCTAATTTAAAATTTTACGCATATAACTAACCATATAGAAGGATGCTTAACCATTTTAAATTTTCCCATTGCGAGTGAGAAATATCCCCCTTTTAAAAAGAAAAATTAGCATTTTTTTTAAACTATTGTCTCCACTGAAGGATTGATCCGCACAATTCAGATGCTTTTTTCATAATTATTATTATAAATATATTTTTCAGGATAAAGATGAAACCACGTATAAAAAGTATGTAATGGGAACATTTGGAGGTATGAACTCAAGACGGAGCTGAAAAGGTTGAAAGACTTGGAAATTGCAACGTCGTTGTAAGTTGAATCGTGAGTTGGCTGTTTGTGAAGCGAGTGGGTGTTCCTATTTTGTCTGTTTTACAAATGGAACTCACCAGAGGGCTAGTTCATTTCAAGTTCCGAGTCTGAGTATGAAAGGGGGCATACCAACAAAAGGGACAAAACAAGAAATATCATGGTGTGGGTCTGCTCCCTGCTCTTCTCTCTATTTAGGATTTTTGAACAGAACATGACAAATTGAACTGTTTGGTTTCACTCCCATCCCACTATTCTCTGTCTCTGATTTCTGCCGTTCACTGTGATTCCCAGAAAATGCCAAAATGTTTAATATGGGAAGTTCTTGAAAATTGATGTTTTGTGTTGGATACCGGGAGAGGGGGAATGACGATGTACCAATTTTTTAATCTTGTCATCGCATTTACATCTTAGAAAATTGTCGAAGTTTTCGATTATTTTAACTGAGTTAGGGTGATGAGTATGCCTGAACAGTTAATTGATTTTCAAATTAAATATGTTATCATAGGCGGAGATTTTCAACATTTCAAAAGGATCGCGCCCGTGGCATCTTTTTTACCCAAAAACACAAAAGAAGCATTTAAGAGCATAATGCAGCTGAGTACGGGCAAGCTAAGTTTGGGCTAGGCTCAGAAAAAGGAGCCCAATCCTTGCGCATTCTAATTAGCACACAGCCTAGTGTAACCGGTTTAGGAAGTAAGGAAAGAAAGGCTGAAGTATGAAATGAAGGTTCAGAAATACAGAAATGCAGAATATGCAATTGGTAGAGTTAAGGTGAGTTACTACTCTCGATAGGATTGATCTGATAGTAAGCAAATGCAGATAAAGGAAATGGATGTTAAAAGTATCACAGGGTATCGTTGCATAGAAGAAAGGGGGAAGGAAAAGGAAAGAGATTAGTAGGAGAAAAGGAGAGAGAGAGAAAGATAAGAGAAAGGAACATTCATCTTCATTCATGGCCTCTTCATTTGTTAATACATGTATCTATACACGAAGGAGTTGAGCTCACCTACCTAAACTAACTGTCTCTAACTAAACTGTTATCCATCCTTAACTACCTCATTTAGTTGGTAATTGCTAGCTGTTACATTTAAAGAACACCCCTTCTATTACAATTCCCTCCTCTTTAAAATTGTTCAGGATTGAAATTTGAAAATTGAAAATTGTGATATGATGAAACTCATATCCTCCCAAATAGCTTCTTCTGAGCTAAGATTGATCCATCTGATCAACCATTGAGTGACTGATTCTCCATTCCTTATGATCACTCTCTTTTTCAATACTAGTTCTGGCTTTACTAAAGCTTGTTTGTTAGTCCCTAATAAAGGCAGTTGAGGCATAATTTCCTTATTAGGACCAACCTTCTTTTTGAGTAGTGAAACATGAAATACCGAATGGATTTTGGAACCCTGAGGTAGCTGCAATCTTTATGCAACTTTTCCTACCTTGGCCACTATAGGATAAGGACCATAGAACTTAGAGGACAGGTTAAGCTGCTTTCTTAGTTTCACGGACTGTTGTCGATATGGTTGAAGTTTGAGGTAAACTAGATCCCCCACCTGCAGCTCTCTTTCAGACCTGTTTTTATCAGCATTGGTCTTCATTCCATTCTAAGCTTTAGCCAGGTGATCTCTAAAGATCTATAGCATTGCTTGCCTGTTTCTGACAAAACCTTCTGTTGAAGGATTGACAGTATGAAAGTAAGGTCATGTGGGAATGACTCTAGGTTGTATCTATACAAAGCTTTAAAGGGTGTCATTTGTATGCTAGAGTAAAAATTTTTGTTGTACCACCATTCCGTCAAATTCAACTACTACATCCAAAGACCTAGTCTATCAGAAGTCATGCACCTCAAGGTCACTGCATCCAAAGACCTAGTCTATCAAAGAATTCAGCCCCTCCATCAGCTTCTACGTCAATGCCGGCTGCTACACCTAGTACCCCACTAGTACCTCCTCCTCCGGTTGCTGCACCAATCAGCCGTCCCACTAGGAGTGTAAGTGGTTTAGGTTAAATCATTAACCCGAACCAAACTTAACCGAAATTTTCGGTTCAGTTCGGTTTTTTTCTTTTAAAAAAAATCCGGTTCAAACCGAACCAAACCAAAGTTATTTCGGTTCGATTTTGGTTTTATTTTTTAAATTCGGTTTGGTTCGCTTTGAACCGAACTAATATTATTTTAATATTTTTATATTAAAAAATCTAATTTAATTAATTTTTTTCTAACATTTTTATGATATTGAAATGATAGATTATGTTATGTTATTTTAAAAAAATATTATTCATAGGAATATTTTTCTTCAAAATTATTCTATGGTTTAAATAAAAAAATATTATTTTAAAATTTAAACCAATTTAAAACTATTCTTAAATATAAACCCTAAATAATTCTTAAAATATTATATTTAGACTAGAGAAAATGAAACTCATATTTTTTACACATTAATGATAAATGATATTTTTTTATACTTAAAAAAAAATGACAAATGAAAAAAAAATCAGTTTAAACTGAACCAAACTAAACCAAACCGAATTTTTTCGGTTCGGTTTGGTTTAAACCGAATTAAATTAGGTTCAGTTTTCGGTTTAAAATTTCAGTTCGGTTCGGTTTGGACACTAAACCGAACCGTTTACACCCCTACGTCCCGCAGTTGAGTTGTCCAAGCTAATCAAAGAAGCAAGGCAATTCGGATGTGAGACCTTCTCGGGATCTGGTGATCTTGTGGAGGCCAAGAAATGGATCAAGAGGGTCAGAAAAGTTGTAACGGATATGGGGATAGAGGATAAATTGAAGCTCATGGTAGCCGAAAGATTGTTGGATGATGACGCTAGCACATGTTGGGATGGAGTAGAGGAAAAGGCAACCGCACCTCTCACTTGGCATCATTTCCTTAGGGAATTCAACGAGAGATTCTACACTCGATTCGATCGGGACTTGAAAAGAAGAGAGTTCCTTCGAATTCGCCAAGGAAATATGTCCGTGACGAAATATAAGGCGAAATTTAGAAGTCTATTCTCTTTTGTACCGGAGCTGATAACCTCCGAGGAGTACCGGCGCTTCAAGTTTGAGGATGGTTTGAATTTAAATATCCGAGAGAGGATGTCGATTACGGATGAGTACACGTACCAGAATGTATTGTAATTGGCCTCAAGGGCCGAACAAATGGTGCTTGAAAGAGCAAATATTAGAGGATCACCGTGAAAAGAAGAGGTTCGACGGATTCACACTTGGCCAAAGCTCTAAGATAAACAAAACTATAGCCTTTCATAGCTGTGGACCTGCTTCGGGATCGGTTGGATTTCCTCAGCCAACCAATTCGTAAACCGAATGCTCCTAGTAGGAATGTTGGATCAGGAGCTAAACCAAGAGGAAGTTAGATGAAAACTTGTTTTAATTGTAAAAGGTATCACATGGGTCCGTGCAAAGGACCTAAGAGTTGCTACCACTGTGGAAAGGAGGAACACCTCCGTTATTCTTGTCTCGAGTTGAAGGAAGAAGGGCAAGGGAGTCATCAAGTCAGGGGTCCCTTTGGTGACTCCAAAACTGGTCCAATTAGTTCTACCAATACTACCTCTAGGATGGGCACGGGAAGTGATGCTGTAGCCGCCTCCACTCAACGACCTCAGCCTAGATTTCAATATAGAGTCTATGCTATGACTAATGAAGGGCGCAAGTCAATCCTGACGTAGTCACATGTAATTTTTATTTAAATTTAAATTCAGAATTTGAAAATATGATATATATAGTTATAATTACGATTTGATGGCTTGTGATTATGAATTAAGGAGTGTGATGATATAATTTTGTTTATGCTTTATATTGATATGTATGATGAAAATCTTTGGTGTTTATACTCATATACTCATAGATACTGGATCAAATAATTCATTTGTGAGTTCAGAATTTGCAAGACATTCTGATAGGCCCTTAGTCCCACTTGATAAAGAATTATTGGTTATCACACCCTTGGGAGAGCATTTAATTACGGATACAGTATATAAGTTTTGTGGTTGGTGAAAATCTTGCATGTGACCCTATACAAGTAGTGTCACCAAATCTTCAAGGCAAAGACAATGGCAGCAAGCTCCAAGTCATGAGTAGGGTAATTCACTTCATGTTTCTTTAGTTGACAAGAGGCGTAAGCAATCACCCTATCGCCTTGTATGAACACACATCCCAATCCTTGCTTGTTAGTATCATTATATACCACGAAATCACCACCATCACAAGTCGGGAGAGCAAGGATAGGAGCTGAAGTTAACTTTCGTTTAAGCTCTTGGAAACTCTACTCACACTTATCATTCCATTCAAACTTAACTCATTTCCGGGTCAAATTAGTCATTAGAGTTGCTATTTTTGAAAACTCTTCTACGAATTTCCGATAATAACCAAGCCAATCCGAGGAAACTTCTCACCTCGGTGATATTCTTAGACTGCTCCCACTTTATAATAGCTTCCACTTTCTTCGGGTCCACTAAGATTCCGTCTTTGAAAACCACATGACCAAAAAATCCAATCTCCATTAGCCAAAATTTTTGAGAACTTGGCGTATAATTCATTCTCCCTAATAGTTTGCAGAATGATTTGGAGATATTTTAAATGCTTTTCATCACTCTTGGAATACACCAAGATGTCATCGATGAAAACAATGACGAACTTGTCAAAGTAGGAATGGAAAACTCGGTTCATGAGGTCCATGAAAGCTGTCGGAGCATTCGTTAGACCGAAATGCATCACCAAAAACTCATAGTATCCGTACCGCGTCCTAAACCCCGTCTTGGGAATATCGTCGTCCTTTATCCTCAACTGGTGATAGCCCGATCTCATATCTATCTTGGAGAATACACTAGCCCCTTGCAATCGATCAAAAAGATCATCAATTCTTGGAAAAATGGTATTTGTTTTTTATGGTCATCTTGTTTAGTTACCGGTAGTCGATACATAACCGGAGTGTGTCATCTTTTTTCTTTACAAACATAACCGAAACACCCCAAGGTAAAGTACTCAATCGGATGAATCCCTTATCCAACAACTCTTAAAGTTGGACCTTCAACACTTTCAATTCTGCCAGTGCCATTCGATAAGGAGGAATAGAGATTGGTGTTGTGTTGGGAGCAAGATCTATAGTGAAATCAAACTCCCGGATCGGTGGTAACCTAGACAACTCTTCCGGAAAGATATCCAGAAACTCATTCACCACAGAGACATCACTTAGATTAGGGCCTTCCGCTGTAGTATCAATGAGGTGAGCTAAATAAGTTTCGCATCCCTTATGCATTAATCTTCGTGCTTCAAGAGCTGAAATCACACAACTCAGCAATACTCGTCGTTCATTAGCGAACACAAGTAAGGGATACCCAGGCTTACGAAATTCCACTTCTTTAGTGAAGTAGTTCACTAAAACTCGGTGAAAATATAACCAATCCATACCTATGATGGGATCAAAATCTTTCATTTCCAATAGAATCAAATCTATTTTGAGAACTGCCTCACCAATTTTCACCTCATAAGACTTATATACTGTATCCCTAATTAAATGCTCTCCCAATGGTGTGATAACCAACAATTCTTCATCAAGTGGAACTAAGGGTCTATCAGAATGTCTTACAAATTCCAAACTCACAAATGAATTATTTGACCCAGTATCTATAAGTATATGAGTATCAACACTAAAGATTTTTATCATACCTATAAATATAAACCATAAACAAAATTATATTATCATACTCCTTAATTCATAATCACAAGCCATCAAATCGTAATTATAGCCATACATATCACATTTTCAAATTCTGAACTTAAATTTAAATAGAAATTACCTATGACTACGTCGAAATTGACTTGCGCTTCTTTACCAGTCATAGCATAGACTCTAGTTTGAAATGTAGGCTGAGGTCATTGAGTGAAGGCGGCTACAACATTACTTCTCATGCCCTTTCTAAGGGTAATACTGGTGAAAGGAGTCATCGAACTAACTGGACCAGTTTTGGAGTCACTAGAGGGACCCCTGACTTGACAACTCCATTGCCTTTCTTCCTTTAACTCAGGGCAAGAATAACTGAGGTATCCCTCCTTTCCACAGTGATAACACCTTTTAGATCCTCTGCACGGACCCATGTGATACCCTTTACAATTAGAGCAAGTTTTCATTCAACTTTCTCTTGGTTTGGCTCCCGATCCAACATTCCCACTAGGAGCATTCGGTTTACGAAATGGTTGGTTTTGAGGAAATCCAATCGATTCCGAAGCAAGTCCACCACTATGAAAGCATGTAGTTCTGTTCTTCTTAGAGCTTTGGCTCGGTGTGAATTCGCCGGACTTCTTCTTTCCATGGTGATCCCTAATATTTGCTCTTTCGAGCACCATTTGTTTGACCCTTAAGACCAATTGCAATACATTCTAGTACGTGTGCTCATCCGTGACCGAATCTCTCAGATATTTAAATTCAAACCATTCTCAAACTTGAAGTGTCGGTATTCTTCGGAGGTTATTAGCTCCGGTATAAAAGATGATAGATTTTTAAATTTCACCTCATATTCTGCCACGGATATATTTTCTTGGCAAAGTCGAAAGAACTCTCTTCTTTTCAAGTCCTGATCGAATCGGGTGTAGAACTCATCGAATTCCCTAAGGAAATCATGCCAAGTGAGAGGTGCGGTTGCCCTTTCCTCTACTCCATCCTACCATGTGCTAGCGTCATCATCCAATAATCTCTTAGCTACCATGAGCTTCAATTTATCCTCTATCCCCATATCCATTACAGCTTTTCTGATTCTCTTGATCCATTTCTTGGCCTCCACAGGATCAACAAATCCTAAGAAGGTCTCACATCCGAGTTGCCTTGCTTCTTTGATTAGCTTGGACAACTCAACCATGGGACGACTAATTGGTGTAGCAACCGGAGGAGGAGGTGCTAGTGGGGGTACTAGGTGTAACAGCCGGCATTGACAGAGAAGCCGATGGAGGAGCTGAAGTCGGATGTAAAGCTTGGTACTGGCTCCGAAGGTATTCCACTACTCTATTACTTGCTGAAGAGCGGCAATAAGAAAAACAGAAATCTCGGTGGAAGGAGCCGAGTGTGTAGACGCAGAAGGAGGCAAAGCATGCGAGGACGACTCATCCTTGTGCTTCGATAGAGGAATCTCATTCACATTACTCATTCTCCTTCGTGGAGGTATGATAATTTACCAAATAGGAAACTATAATTAAGTTAAAGGGTTAAGCGAAGACTAATTATTTAACCCCCTAAAAAGAATACTCCTAATTCCCTAAAAATCAATGGAAGACTTTGTACATTCTCTAGAGACCTTTAAAAGATCTAAACTCTTTTTTTTTTTTTTTCAAAACTAAATATTTCAAAGTTTTTAGAAAACCTTTGGAACATTTGAAAACATTTCAAAATTATCAAACTTTTAAAATCATGAACATAAACTCTGATACCAATAAAGTTATCACGCCCCGATCCTCGGATCAAGCACGTAACAACCGTCGCGTTGTCTCAACATACGGACAGAACCTCCCCATATACCGAGACACTGCTAGGTTATCCACATGTATAACCTGTTTATAATTCAATTTGACAACAAATAATCAAAGGACCAATCGGTCCATTTAATCCCAAACAGCACACATATGAGGCTAACTCGACCAATCCAAATCACATGTACGCATCCGACCATCCCGGCCTTTCCAAAATCAAATAATAGTCCAAATGTCCCATTTAAACAATAAGCTTTTACTAAAAATGGAGTTTAAACAAAAATGAACAAGTTCTAACATAAACGATATAAGGATTCTACCAATACTCGCTCATATATATGAAACAAATATCGACTAAATCCATACCAAAAGAATGATACAAGTTTTCCCTTCCATGGATTACAGATCAATTCAAAATAAAGCCTACATCGCTAAATACCTATGCAAATAAGCAAAATAATCTCTTTACAAGCTCCAACATCCAGTCTCCCAGCTAAGTATCTTTTGAAAAATGTGAAAAGAGGGGTGAATATTGTGAATACTCTGTGAGTGGAGTGCAATGATGTGATTGTGTTCATAAATGAAGGGTGAATGTGAAAGAGTCAAAATATATCTCATAAACAACACTTTATAAATTAAAAAATATCTTTAATAAATCAAGATAATTCACAAAATATGGATCCACATCTATCATTCTTTCAGAAAATCATAAGATCCCATCGAAAACATTTCCGTCCTAAGTTTGGCCGAACTCAGACGAAAGCCCGCCAAGAATTTTTCAATCCAGTATTTCCAAACACTACTCCATTCCTTGGCGTTGGCTAGTATCTCACCGGGGTGCAAACCAGATATAGTACGATTTCGGCAGAGAGAGGGACGTCTATCTCCCCCGCACATCCAACCCCAACCACGCCACCCTGTTGGGTCGCTCCGTGGTGGGAATGACTATAGTTATTAACTAACAGCACCATTCATTTCTCAAAGATACCATTTCACAAATCATGTGCCATAATTTCTAATAAATAATCACAAATTTCATACCATAGCAATTTATAAAATAATATTCAATAACATATGACACACATGCATTTACAAACGCAATGTGTCACGCCCCGATCCTCAGATCGACCACGCGACAACCGCCGCGTCGTCTCGGTACATGGGTAAAACCTCCCCATCTACCGGGACTCCGCAAGGCTATCAAATTCACAATAAATCATCAAACTCATAAAATTCTTCAAAAACAAGAATTTTCAAAAATCAATACACATGCAAGGAGCCCATCCGGCTCATCAAGGATGTACAAACACACACATTGACACACATCGGGGTGTGGGATCCTGTACATGCAATCATACATTAGCACACATCGGGGAGTGGGAACCTGTACATGCACGATTACACGGCAACACACAACGGGGAGCGGGAACCTGTACATGCACGCATGCAATGTGACCATCTTGGCCACTCTGAAAGCATTTAACAAACAAGAAGTCCCAAAACATAGCCCGGATTTTACCAACACTTACCCAGGAAAACAGCCGGTATTCGATAAAATCCTAACGGTATGAGTTGTACAAAACTTCATAAAATCAAAGAAAAAGCATTGAAATTAAGATTTAATCCAAATGTCCCAGATGATATAAACCGTTTTCCAAAACTAGAGAAATCAAAGTAAATCAAAATAAATCAAAAATCATTGGTTTTTATCAATACTTGACGACAACTCGACCCAGTATCAATAAAATCCCGCACGGCTGGAATGTACAGACTTCCCTTTCCATGTTTTGCAAGCTATAAATCTCCAAAAGTAACCCTGCATGCCAATACTTATCCGATCCGCAAAAATATTTCGCAAGCTCCGTCGAGTAGGCACCCAACTAAGTCTCCTCTGAAAAATGGGGAGAGAGAGGGGTGAGTATAGGGTATACTCAGTGAGTGGAGTGCAATGGTGCATTTGTGCTAATAAATAAGGTGTGAATGTGGGGCAGTCAAAGCATAACTCATAAATCATCTCATATCCATAAAATCATTTCAATAAATCACATTTCACAAATATGCATCCATATCAATCATTTTTTCAGAAAATCCTGGGGTTCCATCGAAATATGCTTCCGTCTCAGGGCGGCCAAACCCAGACGAAAATCCGCCAAGGGTTTTACTATCCAATATCTCAAAACAAACCCCCTTCCTTGGCGTTGGCTCGTGCCTCACCCGGGTGCACCAGATATAGCACGACTTTTGCAGAGGGAGGGACGTCTACTCCCCCGCACATCTAAACCTCAAACCACGTCACCCCGTCGGGTCGCTCCGTGGTAGGTATATGACTATAGCCATCTACAGCACCCTTCATTTCACAATCAATCCATTTTTCAACAATGTGCCATGATTTCCACAAACAATCCATAATTTCATGCCAAATCAGTTCATCAATCAATATCAAATATCACATGGCACAAAAGCATTTATAAACACAATGGATGCATTCATATTTCATAATCCAGTTCAGAAACCCGACAATCACAAAATAATTAACATAAATCATGTAAAATCTTTCAAAAATCATTTCTAAAGCAATTTTAAAACAGGTTTCTTATTTACGAACACAATGAACCGTCCACTCACCTCTAGAGAGGGTATTCACTCTCTATTTCCGAAACCAACTCATAACGACTCTTCTCGAGTCTCCAAAGGTCAACCTAGACCAATCAAGACGAATAAAGATCAATTAAAGCTCTATTAAAGGGTTTTTCAAATTCCCCTTTTTATGTACAATAGCCTTAACTTGCATAATTACGTTCCAAAACTTTCGTTTCCTCAAACTAGTATCATTTCAAATCACTAACGACTTTAAATTTACAATATTCCTCAATTTTACCCATTTTCTCCCGAATTCCTTAATATTAATTTAATTCACGCCGATTTCCATTCAAATCCCAAGGAAAACTATGTAATTCAATCAAATACAACTCTAATACTATCTACGACTTTCTCACATGCTTATCAAATCCAATTTACATCAAATTCTAGACTTAACCTCAATAATTTCATACAAACACTTAGGGAAATATATTTCTTTCAAGTCTAACACATTTCGAATATATATAGATGTAGTTTCTACCTTAATTCAACAAAAATAATTTGAATATCTGAAGGGATTGAAAATCCCTCACCTAGGGTTTCTCGGTGTGCAAACCTAGCTTCCGATCCTTTGGTGAATTCAAGCTCTATTTAGTTCAAGACCTGAAATGCTCCAAATTCGAAGTACAGTTCAGTAATTAGCCTCAATTTCTATGAAAAATCAAAACCCTAGAAGTAAAATTAAGAGTCGGCCTTTACCGAGAGGAAGGAATCGCAGTCTCAAACCAGGGTTTTCGGATGTCCATTTTCTGCGCCGGTCTAGGGCTTCCCATTGGGGCTTCTGCAAGGTGGCAGAAGAGACTGCTCGCAGGAGATGCGGAAGCAGGGAGGAGCTCTTCGCGCGCGGGAGAGGGCTTTCGCGCGCGGAAGAAAGGGATACAGAGAGACGGTGACACGGTGGCTCGTAGTGGTGGTCACGGTGGAGCAAATCGATAGAGAGAGAGACCGAGAGCGGCGCGGCGAGAGTGAGAGAGATTTCGTGAGACCGAGAGATGGTGACCCGCGGTGGTTCGCGGTGGTCACGGTGGTGGTTGCGGACGGTGGAGGGAGTGGTGGCGAGCGATCGCGAGAGGGGGAGAGAGCGCAAAGAGAAACCTAGAGAGACTGTGGGATAGAGGGACAACAGAGATCGATTAGGGCTTCTGCCCTAATCGATTTGGGGACAATCGGGGACGCGGCGTTTCAAGTTGAAACGCTGCGTCTCCCCCCTTCTTTTGAATTTTTTTTTTTTTTTTTTATATATATATATTTTTTTTTACAAATTAATTAATTAATTAATAAACAATTATCAATATATATATATATATATTTATACCCTCATTTTATTTAAAACTCTAAATTTATCATCAACACAAAATGTATGTACCTCAAATCGGAACACGGATATATATATATATATATTTTTTAAAATATACCAAAAATTCCAATTTAAAACCCCAAAATCAAAAATCAATAAATTTTAAAATTTAAAATTTTCTTTTGTAATTATCTAGACACTTACAAAATATCTTTAACACCGAATTTTCGGTGTTACACAATGGATGCATTCATACTTCACGTTTCAGTTCAGACATCTCACAGTCATAAAACAATTTATATAAAACCTGCAAAAATATTTCAAAATCATTTATAAAATAATTTTAAAACAAATTACTCATTTAAGAATACAATAAACCGTCTACTCACCTATTGAGAGGGTAATCACTCCCAATTTTCAAATCGAATAAAATCCAACTCTTTCTTTAATTCTGAATGTTCTAACCTAAGACATTGGTCACAAATAATTCATTAAATCATGTACCAACACTAGAACAAATTGATTCTTCTCGATATATCACAAATTCTTAACTTCCCAATAATTTCCGACACAGCATGTTATAGAAGAAAAGACCGTATCTTGATCTATACTTCTCAGATCATGGAAATTTTAATTTTTACTTAAAACTTAGATATAAAACTATAACCTTCATGTTTATGTCCTTAGTATATTCAAATCGTACCAAAGTATCTAAATCCATAAATATCATATACTAGAATTCATAACTCAATATGCGCAGTTCCGAAAAAATTATCATAACTTTTATCACACATATCGGATTTTAGTGATTCAGGTATCAAATTAAAGATAAAACATAAATCTACAACATTTATGTTTAGATCCTAGACTAATTCAACCTAGAAAGCCTGTCAAAATTGTAGCAAAGGACTTGGCTAGAACAAGGGTACTTCTGTAGGTCCCTTTGAAAAATCATAGAAAATTCAATTCTTATTGAAATGTCCATTGTGATATATTATTTTAAAGCTCTGCAAGTCTAGTTTCAGTAGAAATAAATTTTATTCAGTTTTCAGTAGTGTAAAAAGAGTTATTACAGAATGATCACAGACTGCACGGCTATCCAAATCGTAGGAATTTTTTTTTTTTGGGTTTTTATTTTATTCCAAACTTTCAATATTCATGTTAATGTAACATTCAGATCTTTAAGCATATTATTCCCATAAATCAAAACTCTAAACCCAATATTTTACAGGTTCAATTTTCTAAGTCAATTCGTCCAAACCCATTCAATTTTTGAATGAAAAACCCAAATATAAGTTTAGGAATGGAAAATTACCTCTATTCCATACTTGATTTGAGCCGTGAGTGTCGGATTATAAAAATCCTAAATCTCCCTTCGTGTAGAAAATCCTATGTTTATGTTGAAATCTCCCTCCAATGCAAGTTTGTTTGGGGGTTTTAGGGTTTAGGTGGAAGGATTAAATGAGAGTATTAATTCCTATAGAGAGAGAAAGTGAGATTGAGAGAGGGACGGGAGAGTGAGATGAGGGAGAGAGACGGAAGACGCAGAGAATCGCGAGAGAGAGAGAGGTGGAGTGCAGAGATGAGTGTGCGAGAGGGAGTGAGGAAAGTGAGAATTGTGTTAAGTGGTGGCCCCTCATCTTTTTTTTTCTCTTTTCTCTTTTTTTTTTTTTTGTTTACTCTTCTCGATATTACACAAACAAATGGTGAAAATAGTGGGCGAAGAAAGATCTAGGCCCCAATTGTTCCCGACTTGTCATTATTTTGTTATTTTGTATTTTTTTTTTATGTAACATTTTTCAACTAAAGTGAAAAAATTTTTAAAAAAATTATTGGATTTTGCAAGTAGAAGCAGAACCAAAAGTCTTGTTGTATCAATAATCTTTTTGTTTTGAAAATCTCATCTAATCTCAACTTTTGCAAATGGGCTTGAAAACATTTAAAAAACTAAAGCAGGTAACAACGGACAATACGATTCTTCAAAATTCTAAATCTGGTTGGGTATAGATCTTTAATGCTCTTAGCCGTACGTTTACTGTAATATAACAGGGATGTTATGATAAAACTAGCACTCTATTTCTTTTTTTTTTAAGATCCTATATAATTTCCTGCCAGAGTTTTTGAACACAGACTGTAGATCATGGTGATAAAAAGGAGATTCAACCCTGGTTTAGTAGAGGTTCAGGTGTACAAATCTTGCTCTCCCCTCCTGTCCATAAGAGAACGTATTCAGACACAGAGTTATCATTGACCTTCCAAATCAGTTTCCAAATTTACATCCATGGTTTGAATTGATATAGTCTGACATCACCAAAAAATCGTGCAGCTTTGACAAGGACTTCTCGCTTCTAAAGTTAAGTTGGAGGGAATTGCAGTTTTCAGTGTCAAAAACTCAGGTTCCTCCCATACTCTACTGTTAATATTTTTAAGATGATTGAAGAGTGAAGAAAAACATGCTTTTTTTTTTTCTTTTGCAGGATGTTGAAGACGGATTAATTGAGCTGGAACCACCCAAAGGCTCTTCAGGAAGGAACAGGTTCATTGACAAAACAACGTTTAAACAACGTTTAAAGTTGGTGTACATGTATGTTCACTTTGAGGAAATTTACATATTTTTTATTCTTTGTGCTGGCACAGAAGCTTTTGACAAAATGCAAGTTGAGCTTGTAATAGCAAAAGAAAGCCTAACTAAAATCTTTACATCAAAGGATGTTAAAGCAACAGGAAGATGAAAAATTACCCACGCTTTAAGGTTGTTCAAGATAATATTCATTTATTTTCTTTCTCAAGTGGGATAAAATGTATCTTATGCGGGGAATAAGAGCAATCCGTCCCTATTAACACTTCTTGGTGAGAACACTGCAAGTGCACATCAGGGGAATCAGGTTAGTAGTTCTAGAATATTTTCATTACATACTTAAGAAGTGTTCCACATTGTGTTTTTCCTCTCTTCGTTGAACTTGAATCTTGAGTAGTTTTTAGTATAAGAAAAATGATGTCTTAACAGACATATGGCCTTTTAATGGACAATCACGAATGTTATGTGGAGAGAAAACAAGAAACCATTAACAAATACTAAAACATTACATTTCTTTTTCAAAATGTGGAATGCTATGAAGATGTACTAGAAAAGTGGATTATATTCGATATAACTGACTGAAAAGAGTATCCACGTAGTTAAGTAGATGTGAGATCATGAACTATTTTTAGAATTCTTTAAAGAACATTATGAAGCATTTACACTTGTGATCGCAACATGGGTATTGCATTGTATACTATGTGTAATGCTTGATGCAATGTAAAATTATCTTAGAAATGCGAAGTGGCAATTCTTAGTATGTATCTGTCACATCAGACTTTGACATCCTATTAAGAATCCATCCCATCCATTTTATCCCACAAAATTGCAGTACACTAAAAGATTCGTATTACGCGTGTAAAGAACAAAAAAAAAAAAAAAAAAGTTCTGTAAAATTGTTTTACCATGTGAGACATTAAACAAACAAGCCTGGTTAATTTCTTTCACACTCAAATTCACTCAACAAAAACTTTGCTGAATAAACTCCTAATTATGTCAAATAGGCATGAGTTGCAGAATCAAGCAGCAGCTTACATGGAAAAGATTCGTGCAGCTGTTGTCAAGTACAAAACTGTCTAGTTTCCATGGTGTAGATTTCAAATATACGTTCAGATCTTGTGGTGCGGTCTTGATGCATATGGCATGTTTCAACCACTGAACCATACTATCACCCATGTATTCGACAAATTGTTGTTAAGAGCCTGTTTTATCTGGAGATTATTCACTAAAGAAACTCCAGCCATCTTGGCATGATGGCGTCTCTATTGTGGGAGAATTCATCAATGAAAAGCTGAAAAATTTTCCAACTGTCTGTAAAAGCTTCTAATACTGAATTCTAGTTATTGGGGGGAAAACAATATTTTTTCATGTGAGAAATTGCTAATTTCAACTAAGTTGAGATAAGGATTTAATCGAAGTAGATGTGAGAAATTGCCAACTTCCTATATAAAATGAGAAACTTGGAGTGCATCAATGACTGCCTCGTTTGACTGGACCTCTTAATGCTTTGATTTTCTTTTTGTGTGAGAGTGGTGCATGTGCTAATTGACAGTCAATCTCATCTCAAGGTGAAACATATTCCGCAGTTTGACTGCTCCGGAAACTTCCTCTACTATTTGGAAAAAAATCCCAAAGGGTTCCTCGGTCACTGTGTACGTCACACGCATTGGCTTGCTTGCCCTAAATATAGAATATTTTGGGAACCCCTGAAGAGAGTAACAACTAGTATTATTTCTATGATGGATTTGAGAACTACCTTGAAGTGTATAATTGCGAACCCTTTGATCTATTGTCTGGAGGGAAATTGAGCACCAAATAAGAACCTGTAGTTAGAAGTTGAATTTTACTTATTTTACTTTTCACTATTCAATTCCTTGATTCAAATTTCGTGGTTTTAGATTCTCTGGGATTTGGACCTCCATTCATACCAATCTTATTAAACTGGACCAGGTATCAGGAGCTAGGATACATGAGGTGTGAACATCTGATAGTCCATGAAGAAGGGGTGGCCCTCTTGTCTGTTTTTGGAAGACCATAGCCTTGTCAATTAGGGTTGATAATTTGCCACTGTTTGTGAGATACCCTCATATTATTATATGCATTTACATTACTTGTCTCTTAACAGCTGCTCTTTAGGCTTTGGGTATCCCTTTCTAAGCCAAAGGCCAACATGGACAATATTAAATGAGGAGCATATGGTCAAATAGGGACACCATTTTGTCATAGAATATTGCTCATTGTATAGCAGTTTTTTGGTGTCACGGATGCTAGTAATTAAACCTGGAAGACTCTAGATATCCAGGCAAGGACTGGCATTCTAAGAATATAATATATATTGAGTGTATTGAAATCAAGAAATATCGACAGCTATGCCCACACAACTACAAGTTGGTCAAATCTCATTGATTAAAGTAAGTCTGACATAAAATTTTGAACACACCGTGAATCGCTGCTTGAATCACTGGTCATTGTCCTCGGCTTTGTCTCTCATCCCGATATTGGTTTAAGCTAAGCTTTAAAACACTGATTTTTTCGATTATTAGCTTAACCGAAAGTTTCGTGTATATCTAGTTGAGAAGCTTATGGTTAAAGCTATAAATTAGAAAATCATCAACTTGTTTGGTTGATATCTTAAACCTTAGTTGGCAAATCTCACTGATAGAATTTATAGACGTGGACTAACACCTCATCCCTTTGTTCTGGGTTGGCAAACCCTCACTTCTTATGTGGTTTCCTAACCAATCAGATGTCGAATTTTTCTTGTTAGGACATAACAAGTTCTTTTTTTTTTTAAAAAAAAATAATCAATATCTAGTAATTACGTTAATCATACTAAAAACGATTCGAGCTGGATTGATTTCTAATGACAAAACTCTTTCTGTGCCTGTTTTCTCTATATACAATAGTCAAATCCAAAACCTTCTTTAAGGTTTACCAATGTTGGACCACCTAGGCTTTGGTAGACATAACACACTTGGTGGAGTCTATTATGGGGTTAGGTATGTATTAAAACTCTCTGCAGTTGTTAAAAATGCAAAGGTGGGCATGCACATGCAGACAATGAAAATACATTAATAGCGCAAGCTCACGGAACCCCACTATGTAAATAAAATAACATGTAAACAAGTAACAAAAGTTATACAAACAAGGAAACATGGGGGAAAAAGTATTTTAAGGAGAGAAAGAATAGAAGCAAGGCATGTGAAAACCCATTAATTTAATTCTAAAGGAAAGATAGATGACCACCTTAAATCATTTTTTTAAATGTAGGAGGGAGGGGTCTTTTGTTTGGGAGATGATGAAGTTGAACAAGGTTTTAAACTCTATGTATGACGCCTTTGAGCAGTCATCTTATCACACACTCAAAACCAACTAGCCTCTCTACCTTGGAAAGACATCTTACTCTCTAGCAACTCATCTCATTGACCTCAAATACTAACTCAGCCAAACCCTTGTCTTTCTCTTGTACCTCACAAAGAAATGGCAAGAGCTAACCTTTCTTGTGTACTTCTCATCTTTGTCGTCTACACTGTTGGCCTAACAGGGTTCATCACTGCTAGGACTCAAGCCGGGATGGATTTCATTAGAGCCTCCTGTGCTGGCACCCGCTATCAACCTCTTTGCATTCAGTCTCTCACTCCTTACGCCAACACCATTGGACAAGACCAACGGCTACTGGCTAAAGCTGCGTTGTCTGTGAGCTTAACTCAAGCCCAATCCTGTTCTGCGTTTGTGTCCAATCTGGCTAGATCGAAGGGATTGAATTCCAGGGCCTATCTAGCTGTGCAAGATTGTGTAAATCAAGTGGGTGATAGTGTGAACCGCCTTAGCAATGCTGTGCAAGAGCTCGGGAATTTGAGCCCCTCTGGGAGCCAAGACTTCACTTGGCACATGAGCAATGTCCAGACCTGGACTAGTGCTGCATTAACAGACGCAAACACTTGCCTTGATGAATTCTCTCGCCAAACCATGGATGCAAAAGATAAAGTCATGATCAGGGCCAGAGTCCTAACTATTGCTCAACACAGTAGTAATGCCCTAGCTTTGGTTAATCGCTTTGCAGTGAAACACCGCAAGGGGTCCACAAAGCCATAGGGTTTAGCGATGATGTTTTCGTCTTAAGCTCGACAAGTTTTGCAAAAAATGGTGAACTTCCGGAGAATGTAATCAGTTTCTATATCTGTATGTCACCAGTTGTGTCCGACTTACACTAATGTATAAGTATCCAACTTTTATATGCCTTGTAAAATCAGATATCAAGTAAAATGAGGTTTTGTTCTTTCCTAAATCTGTAAATATTTTCTTTTGAGGAATGATTTCTTATGCATTTCTGCATATAACAATTCTAAGTACGTGGTGTCAACTTGCTTATTGAGCTTCCATGAAACTTCTACTAACCAGTGAGCATACTTTTGATTGGTTGTTTTTGATTATTCGTATCGATACCCTTTTATTATTAAACTGTTTATGCTGATCGATTTTGAGTTTTCGTGTTTACAATCTTTGATTTAAAACAATAATAAGGGATAATGATGACCTTGTTGCTTAAACTTTTGATTGAAGAAACAATTAGAGTAATTTCCATAAACAGAATTATTAAAAAAATATTGGTCTAGAATGCCCACGAAAGGCATTTTAGACATTGAAGTGAGGTTAGTGGATAGCTTTCACTAATCCATAACCACCAAAAGTGAAAAACTCTCAATTTTCTCTCTCTAAATATGAGACTTTTATTTTGAATAAAAGTCCTCTTCTTAAGGAATTGCACATGGTCGAGAGAGCAATATTGAGAGAGAAAATAAAATTTTCTAGAGAGAATTTTATTTGAAAGTTTGAGAAATTTTTGCGTAGAAAAATTTCTTCCGTCACAACGATCGTCGGATTGTGGGTTGTGGCGTTGTGATATTGCGGTGGTGATTCGATTAATATCGTGATCACCATTCCGATCGCGAAATCCGATCATGGGACGGATGGTTCGATTGATTTTTGGGAGACTCTACGCGTTAGTTAACTCTATATCCGATCTATTTAATTTTTTAAAAAATTATTTAAATGCTTTCACAGTACATGAACCATCTAAAATATCCAATAAAAAATGAAAAGAAAAATGTGATAAGTATCAATGGTGCTCTATGACTTGCTTATGTTGGGCTTTAGATCATATAGCCTTTTGCAGTTTATGGTCAAAATCATCATTTAAACAGGGAGGGATAGAGGTCCTCCAGAATCTGTGAGCATTGGAAGACAATATGGGTAGGCAAAGAGTCATTTTCAGAAAGATTCCACTGCCAAACGCCTCCTTCGTTTTCGTTTTTGCCCAAGGCTGTAGATCATATTACTTTTCTTTCGGACCGATTATCATTCGGAATCATATTTTGATTAATCTGTTTTGAATTATCATCGAACCCTCTACAGAGGTGCTCTTCCAACGTAATTTTTTTTTTTTCAAAATTCAAATCAGATTTTTTATTAAAAAATCTAATATTTTTTTTTACTAGATCAATTGTTGATCGGTCCTTCCACCATATTACTTGAGTACCACGAGATTAGGTCATATTCGATCTAACCTTCTGCCAAATTTTTAAGTAATTTGCTTTTGAGCATCATTTTTTCCAAATTTCTTTTGCTCTTCCCTTTTATTTATTTATTTTTTCTAAAGAATATTATACTCATTACACTATCTTATTGATAGACCATCTTTATCGTGTTAGGGTGAATTCAGCATATCTGATTTAGTGGCATTAGGGTTTTTTTTTTTTTTTTGGGTTAGTATTTTGCACATGCAGTTTTGGCTATTTTGAAGTTCTTTTTGGTGTTCTATTGTAGTATTTTATTGATAATTAAGGGTTTAGAGATAAAATGGCTTTTTTTTGGCCTCTGTTTTCCTTGTGGTATGTCCTTTTATGTTATTCTTAACTCATTTTTTAATAAATTTCTTATTTATATAAAATAATGATAGAAATAAAAAGAATTGGACCGGCAAAGCGGGTCGGTAGATTCAAGAAATAAAAAATGACCAGATTGAAAATGTGCCTAATTTAGTATTCACAAATATAATTAAATTCTTGATATGTACCCTAGAAGATACTATGCGTGTGACTAGGAACATGTCTCATGCCTCACCTTTTACACCCCACGTTGTCATCGCAAGTAGTCTTATAGGCCGTTCTAATCAATGTTGCACGAAGACGAAAACGGACGAATAAAAATGGATATAAAAATAAACGAAGATGTGGGTAAATATATAAATATAAAAAATATAAGAATTTTTATATAAATATTAATTATTTTACGTAAATAATAGAATGATCATATTTTATAACAAAAATAAAAATAATCAAATATGTAATTATTAATTATAAGATAAATAATATAAAAGATTAAAATTATGATTAAATAAATAAATAATTCATTAAATTTGAAAAAATATGTAAATATAAAAAATATACGGATTTTTATATAAATATTATTTAATTTAACGTGTTGAAATGTTTTAGAAACGTCTTAAAAATATGAAAACGATAGTATTAAGAAATTTCTATGATGTTCTAATCTCTAATTAATCAAAACTAAGTGGATCAATTATTTATTTATTTTACTTGGCAAGGGATAGCACAGCAATCTATTAGCAATAAATATGAGAACTTCTAATGGCAGATAAAAAATTCATTTTAATTTATAATTACATATTGATAAAGAGTGGATATTAATTTGAATTTACTAAAATAAAATATTAAACATTGTTGGCCAATAATTAATGGACAAGTAATTTAATTGGGTAATAAAGTTGTGCGAATAACATTGTTTACGCTGTTTGAATAAATTAGGATTTAAAAAGTTTAATAATCATAATTTTCTTCTCAACTCACTTATTGATTTCAGGTTCAAATCGTAATGTAATAAAAAAAATAAATAAATAAATTGGGATTTCAGTTGTGATGGTAGTCGTTTCAAATCTCAAAAACTTCGGATGGTGTTTTGGGGGGTGCAAGTTGCAGGGTCAACTCGTGATTAGCTGTGATATTTGCTAGTAATTGCAAGGAACTTTCTTTACCACGAGTTCCACCTTAGACAACCATATAAGCTATTTGTGTTTTCTTTTTGGGATTGAAGAAGGTTTTGACTTTCACTCATCGCTTAAAAATTGGGAGTCCAGCAAAGCTAAAGCAATTTGGGTTGCTCCTGCTTTTCTCTAAAATATTACATCTTAACCACAAATTTGGAAGTGAGATTGAGAGTTTTCCTTTTTCATTTACTTATTTTTATTTTTTATTTTTTTACTTTAGACGGATTCGTATTTATTATTATTATTATTATTTTGAATCGTTTTGCATGACATTAATTGGATAAGCAAATAATGCTGAATTTATTTATATTAGAGTTTAGTTATTTATTATCATAGTAATGTGTAATTTAATTATATTTAAATTAAAGAACACCTTATAGTATTTTAATCTCAAAACAAGATCGATGGCAACCATTAAACATTTTTTAATATAGTAGAGGTTGCTCATGCATTGTTGTGGAAACCGATGACAGCATAGCAAGTTTTGAACTCTATATAAAGCACCTAGAACTCACATTTTCATCACACTCGAAACCAACTAGCCTATTTCTAACTTTGGAATACCTCTTATTCTTTAAGCAATTCCTCTCATTAGGCTTAAGTTGTAGCTCGGCCAAAACCATCCTCTCTCTCTCAAATCTTGCAAAGAAATGACGAGTACTAACCTTTCCTTTGTACTCCTCATCTTTGTTCTATGTGTGGTTGGGGTAGCACAGTTTGCAGCTGCTGCTGCTGGGACTGCAGGCGGGACGGATTACATTAAGACCTCCTGCGCTGTAACTCATTATGCATCTCTTTGTGTTCAGTCTCTCACCCCTTATGCCAAAACCATCGGGCAAAATCAGCAGCAACTGGCTAAGGCTGCCTTGTCCGTGAGCTTGGCTAAAGCCCAATCCTGCTCTGCTTTTATGTCGAGCGTGGCTAAATCAAAAGGATTGAATTCCAGGGCTTATCAAGCAGTCCAAGATTGCGTAAATCAAGTGGCTGACAGCGTGAACAGCCTTAGCAACTCTGTGCAAGAGCTCAGTAATGCGAGCCCCTCTGGGAGCCAGGACTTCAGTTGGCGCATGAGTAATGTCGAAACCTGGACTAGTACTGCACTCACCGATGCAAACACTTGCCTTAATGGATTATCTCGCCAAACCATGAATGCAAATGTTAAATCCATGATTACGGCCAAAGTCCTAACTATTGCTCAACTCTCCAGTAACGCCCTTGCTTTGGTTAATCGCTTTGCAGCGAAACACAGCAAAGGGTCCTCCGCCAAGCCATAGAGACATTATGGTGATACTTTGCCCGTAAGCCTGACAAGTTTTACCAAGGATGACACGCACAAAATGAAAAATGGTCCCACTTTTTTCCAAGCAAGGGGTGAATACTCAAAGAGTTCCTTGCTTAGTTGTAAATTTTCCTTTTTCTTGTGTCGTCATTTCTTTATTGGCTCGTAAAGAATTATGGAATTTCGTCTTCTCATTAAAAAAAAAAAGTATTACGTAGTTGTATCTAGATTGAACCCAACTCGTATAATTGTAAAATGACATATTAAGTCAATGAAGTTTCGTTTTCCTTTGAAATTCGAATTCAGTAACTTTGCATCTGGGTTTTCTTAATTCGAATTCGGTAACTTTGCATCTGGGTTTACTTTCCTGCCTCTGAAATCCAAGCATGTGGTATTAACTTGCTTGTTGAGCTCTCATGAAACTTCTACTGATTACATATCAGAATGAAAGATAGGAGCAGAAATGTCCTCTTGTTTAACTGATTACTGATGTCAACGTTCTGTCACTATGAAATCTATTGTCTTGAACTTTTGAGTTCAATTCTTGGTATGTCTCGTGTGAGTTTTTTTGCCTATTTTATTTGGTGAGTTTGCATTTTGGTTAAAACCGGTGTGCTTGCCTAAAGTAATCATGGTTTATGCTTTATTGTGCTCGTGCAATGGGATTATTGGTGCATAATCAATGGAGAGTGAATGAAGTTCCCACCCTTTTGTGAAAAAATTAAAACTGGTTATGCCAATCAATTTTAGTTTCCTTGTTTTGCAAGCTTGTGTGTAGTAAGGGGTAAGGCTAATCGTTGCTTAAATATTTTTACTGAAGCTTGTTTTAGCTAAGTATAGAGTTTAAAAATATGTTCTACTTATTTTGAGTTGTTTCCATTTTCTCCTCTCGCAGTTGCTCTATTTTATCTAAATATGGAAAAATAAGTAGACTACCTCAAGCATCCGTGCAGAAATATCCGTATAGTGCCTTTATCAACCAACAGTCGATCTAGTGAGGTAGGGTATTAGATCTTTCAATCAAATTTCAAATTTAAAATTTGAAAATAAAAAAATCACGTTAGAAGAGCTGTTTCTAATAGGGCTCTCACAAATATTTAAAACAGATTAATCAAAATATGATTTTGGATATTAATAGTGGTATAAAAAAGTAAAGTGCCTTTTAAAAAATATAGATTTATCATCAATTTAAAACTATAATAATGTAAAATTATTAAAAAAATATATTAAATGAAATAAAAAATAATAATTACAAATGTGAGAAATCAAGTATCTTGATATAATTAAATTCCTTAATTAGTACGTTAGCAGATTCTAGCTTGTCATGGTTATTATAGAAATGACGTGGCAATTACAAATGTGAGTCATTTAAGATTGTTTTAAAAATGTAAATAATCACAAACCAAGCACATTAGTGGATGAATAAATTAAGTAAATAAAGTTGTGAGAATGGCCGTGATTTGGGGATTTCACTTTGTACGCCGCACGTTTACGATCCAATTGGGTGCAAGTTGCATTGCTGAGTCAACTCGTCTTGATTTCCAAATTATCACAACAAACTTTCTCTAAAACCAATTTTTTTTTTTTTTTAATTTTAAACATTCTTGACTTGCACATAAAAAATTGAATTTTTTTAATCAAACTTTAGAATTTAAATCTCAAAAATAAAAAAAATAAATATTTCTTAATAAATTGAATGATTGATTCAAATCAGAATAATCAAAATAAAAAAAATTAATTATTTAATATCGATCCATCTAGCATTTAAAAAAGAAAATCCTGAATATGATCGGACTTGGTACGGTTCCAGTTGGCCGCGTTCCACCAATCCTGTTGCATATAATTAGGTCGGCAATGGGTTGCCCAAATCAGATCACAAGCCCAGCGCAATTAAGTATAAGGCAGTAGCCGTTCCTAATAATTAATTTTTTTCACCATGTAAAAAAATTAATTTCATTCTTTGGGAGTCGGATCATTTTGACCAAGCTGTGTAATTTTCCCCTTTCACCTTATATTGGGATTTAAAATAAAAAAACACCCACAAATTTAATGATATTTTAAGAAAAAATTAGAAAAAAAAAAAGTACCAACGAAGCCGTGAGCTGGACTGGGTGGCCATAAACAGACAAGTGAGTCAAAAGAATATTGGAAAGAGAAGGGCAAGATATTTTATGGGGGAACAGAACACAAAGCGATGAGATTGAAGAGTGAGCACGTGAGCGAGGTCGGTCACCGCCCGTTCACGTGCCAACAGTTAAGTATCGCAATTCGCAATGCAAGACCAGACAAGGGTGGAGTGTCTCACAATCACCTACACTGTAACTCTCTGTTTCTCTGTTCTATTGCAATCATATTTATGGAATCCATTTCGATAAATTAATGAAAAACGGCGGCTCTATTTTCCCTTTTTCTTTGGGTTTTTGGGGGAGGCCGGGGCGGGGGGGGAGGGGAGAGAAATCGTAAGAATTCCTTTTCACACATTCCTAGTGATGTGTCGCGGTTTCTAAAGAGATTACAATCAAGTCGTAGAAATTGATAGAGCATGACCTAAATCCCTAATAGGTACTTAAAAATCCAAAAATTCATAATTAAACTGAGACTCTGATTACGATAAGAAATTTATGTCCGTGAATTAATCTTTTGGCTAATTTTTAATGGTGATAATCAAATTAATTCGAGTCACTCAAATCGATACCCATCTATGGCCGATGGTCCAATAGAAAATCGATCATTTTGCTTCCATCAAGCAACTTTTGACTAATCCTGTATCAATTTTTATTTTCTATCCGGTCACGAAATACATCTCCTAAATAAGAATGAAAATTTTTAGAATCTAATTGATAATGGAATAAATCTCTCAGTATCATTAAACTTTTTAAGTTGTGAAAATTATAAATATTTTAAAAATATTTGACTCTGAAATCTTGAGATTTTTGAACCTCCTCATAAGAAAATTAGAGTTATAATGCCCCGAAAACAAACGACTTTTAAAATATGAGCATATATAAACTTTCAGCACACCGAAACCCAAATACGCTCTATGAGATCAGACAGTAGACACACAAATCACAAGACTATCAGCTCTCTCTCTCTCTCTTTAAAACTTAGTTTATTTTATTCCTATCGAAAACTGCTCTTTCTGACTTGATTATCGGAATCTCCTCAGTTGAAACACACTCCGACGGTTTTTTACCGGTTCTTCAACAATCTCTAAAAGCAATCGTTCGAATCGAAAGAGCCAAAATCTGTGAAGCTGAAATCCACATCCAACAGATTGGCGTCGTCCGTAAGAAAAAACAGACTGATTCCCCAAGCAAATGAATCATCCATTTTAGTTTTCTATTCTGAATATGACGGCCATCAAAAGAAAGACGCAAATCATTGGTTTTGACAATGATGATTTAGTTGGAGTCAATCCTGATTGTAACGACCCTTTAGTCATCACCTTCAAGGTGAAATTTTATAATGTCAAGAGAGTTCTCAATGATCGGGGGCAGAATGTGACCTCCTCACTTGGGACGCCTTCCAACAAATGAGTTTTAACTCGTCCCATCTTTAACCACCTACAGGGTCCCTAAAAAAACTTTCTGACAAATGCATTTATCCAAAAGGTATCATCCCCATCGTGATAACTTTGGGAACTCTTCTCAACCACGTGGCCGCAAAAGTCATCTTCCATGCAGTGAAACTACTTTCGCCTTACAACACTATCCTCGATCGTCTTAATTTGGATGAACTGGAGGCACTACCCAATACGTGACACATGAAGATCAAATTTAGAATGTTAAAGGGAATCGCTACATTTCGTAGCAACCCCAATCCCTATGCCTTTCTCGCAGCAGAAGGAGGATAAGAGAACTTTTCTATCGATACCTTAGAGTTCAGAGACGATGTCCAGCCAATGACCAAACCTGAACCCGTGGAAGAAGTGATTGAGATTCTTCTAATTGATGACCCCAGCCAAATCATTCGTGTCAGGGCTAACTTGCCAACACTTCTGCGAGAAGCCATTATTGATTGTGTACACCGACATTCAAAAGTCTTTGCTTGATCTCCCATAAATATGCCAAGTTTTCACTCTTTGGTTATAGTCCACAAGCTGATTGTTAACGTCGGTTACAAGCAGGTTAAACAGAAGAAAAGGGTATTTACCCTAGAACGCCAACGTGCCATTCAAAAAGAAGTACAAAAACTGTTAACTGTTGTATTCATTTGCGAAGTCAAGTACCCCAAATGGTTAGCAATGTGATCCTGGTGAAAAAAGTCAACGATAAATAGAGGATGCGTATAGACTGCATCGATCTCAACAAGGCGTGTCCAAAAAACAACTATCTGCTTCCCAATATCGATAAGCTATAGGACAACTCTTTGGGCCACCAACTTTTGACTTTCATCGATGCTTATTCTGTTTATAATCAAATACGCATGGTATCGAAAGACGAAGAAAAGACAAACTTCATTATAGAATTCGACACGTACTGCTATCAAATCATGCCTTTCGGTTTGAAGAATGCTAAAGCGACCTTCCAATGGCTGGTCAATAAAGTCTTCAAGGACCAACTCGGTAGAAATATAAAAGTATATGTTGATGACATGCTCATCGAAATCATTAGTACAGAAACTCATGTCGCTGATCTCGAAGAAACTTTTTAGATGTTGGAGCATTTTAACATGCGGTTAAACCCAGCAATGTGTACTTTCAGGATTGCATATAGCAAATTGTTGGGTTTCATGATCACCAACCAGGGAATTGAGACAAATCCCGAAAAGATACAAGTCATACTAGACATGTCACCACCCCAGACGTTGAAAGAGGTACAACATCTCACTGGTAGAATATCGGCTCTAAATCGATTCATGTCGAAGGTTGAGGAAAAATACAAACCTATCTTTGTTACTCTGAAGAGATTCCAGAAGTTCGAATGGATGCCCGAGTGCCAGATAGCTTTTAAGCAGTTTAAGGAATACCTCATGTCACAACCGCTACTCTCTTGTCCTATTCCTGGTGAGAAACTATATCTATATCTCTCTATTTCTAACCGGACGTTTTGCTCTGTCCTTGTGAAATAGGAGTTAACCGTGGAAAAGCCAGTCTACTACATCAGTCGAATACTCAAAGAGTTCGAGGTTAACTATCGACTGATCGAGAAGATAGCCTATACTCTGGTCATCTCGGCCAAGCGTCTCTGACCATACTTTTAGACCCATACTATCGTAGTCCTCATTAACCAACTGTTAAAATAGATTCTTCAAAAAAGAGACATTTCCAACCGTCTCATCAAATAGAATATGGAGTTGGGCGAATTCGACATCCAATATCAGCCGATGCCTGCGATCAAAGGCCGAGCCCTAGGAGACTTCATTCTTGAATATACCCTCCCAGTTCTAGCCGAACATGAATCCATCGATAGCCATAACGAATGCTCACTACCCGACTGGACATTACACGTTGACGGTGTATCAAACTCCTCGAGAAGTGGTGTCGGACTCATACTAATGGGCCCAGACAATTTCAAGATAGAGTATACTCTTCGTTTTGACTTTAGAGCCACAAACAATCCAGCGGAGTATGAAGTTTTGTTGACGGGAGTCCGAGTCACAACGAACACTGGGGCGCGAAGTGTTTGAGTGTTTACTGACGGTCAATTGGTCATCAAATAAATTGAAGGGGTCTACAGACTAAAAACCGAACTATGACCAAGTACTTGAGTAAATTGTACGAGACAATGAGCCAGTTAGACAAAGTTGATATCCAGCAAATTCTTCGATCAGAAAACGTATGGGTTGACACACTTTCTAAACTAGCCAATTTAGATTCGATCGTCTCTAAGCAAACGATCTACATTGAAAGCCTACCACACCCCAGCATCGATGAGTCTGAAAGGGTCATCGCAGTGGATCAGTCTCCTAGTTGAAAAGATCTCATGGAAACATATTTGAAGCATGACCGTCTGCCAGATTCGCCATTGGAAGTAGCAAAATTGAAATAGAAGGCGGCCTATTATGTGATCATTGACGGAAGTCTTTATCGGAAGTCCTTCACTCACCCGTATCTGAGACGTTTAACCCCTGAAGAAAAAGACTATATCCTCTGAGAAATCCATGAAAGGATATGTGGTAAGTACTTGGAAGCCAGGAATCTAGTTCACAAAGCCCTACGCTAAGGGTATTACTGGTCGACCATGAAAACCGACTCTGACAATTATATCAAAAGGTATGACACGTGTCAATGTTTCTCTTTAGTGCCATGACTACCCTCCACCGAGCTCAGTCTCATAGCAAGCCCCTGGCCGTTTGACCAATGGGGAATGAACATTCTTTGACCGTTCCTACCAGCCATTGGATAATGAAAATTTCTTATAGTGGCCATCGACTATTTCACCAAATGGGCGGAGAGCAAACCTTTAGTCTAGATAACAGCAACCAAATCTCAATCATTTGTATATACTCACATCATTATCAGATTTAGCATATCTCATATCCTCATCATTGACAACAGGAAGCAGTACGACAACCATAGCTTCCAAGAGTTTTGCAGCAAACTCGAGATCCATCATCGATTCTCGTCAGTCACTCATCCACAAACTAACAGGCTCGTTGAGATAACCAACAAAACGATCCTGTAGGGGTTAAAGATAATGCTAAACAAATCCAAGGGACGATATGCAGAGGAACTTTACAATATCCTCTGGTCGTACCGTACTGTACCTCAAAGGGCAACCAGTGAAACACTATTCAGCTTGACATATGACAGTGAAGTCATCATACCTGTGGAGATAGGAATTCATTTACTTCGAGTAGCCCAATGCGACGCAGCACAAAATGAGCCTGCTTTCGAGAATGATTGGACCTGTTCCTCGAGTTGCGAGAATCTGCATCTACCTAAATGGTGGCACAGTATTACAAGCGAAGAGTTAGGAACAGAATGTTCAAACCTACTGAACTAGTCCTAAGGAATATGAAAGCAATCGGCCAACCTCTACCTAGGGGCAAGCTAGCACCCAATTGGGAAGGTCCCTATCAGATACGCTCCGTAGTTCACTTGGAGACTTATCGTCGCAATAACTAAGACGGATCTACTGTGCCTAGAATTTAGAATTCAAAAAACCTACGTATCTACTACCAGTGAATCTCATCATCTCCCGTGGTCAGAAGAGTCTCCTAATCAAGTAAGGTTCCTATGCTACTCCTTTCTGATTATCGTATCGAATATTTCTTACCGTTTTATTCCATCGATTGTTTTATATTGAATGTAACGTGTCATTAATAAGAGACCTGACTTCTAGACGGGTAGACACGGCTTATTCCTATTGGTTATTTCTTATCAAATATAGCGTATCGTCAATAAGGGACTTGACTCTTAACTGGATAGGTACGACCCACTCTTATTAGTTGTTTCCTATCGAACGTAGCATGCCGTCAATAAGTGACCTGACTCCCAGACGGGTAGACACGACCCATTTCTATCGATTGTTTTTTATCGAAAATAACGTGTTGTTAATAAGGGACCTGACTCCCAGTTGAGTAGGCACGAATCATTTCTATTTGTTATTTCCTATCAAACATAGCGTGCCATCAATAAGGGACCTGACTCCCAGACGGGTAGGTATGACCCATTCCTATCAGTTGTTTTCTATCGAATGTAGCGTGCCATCAATAAGAGACCTAACTCCCACACGGGTAGGCATGACCGATCCTATTGTTTACTATCGAACATAGAAAGGATGTAACTCCTGAACAGGCAAGCATGACCCTTCTTATAGGATGATCTTAAACGAATGAAACGAGTGAAACATTCCGTGCAGGGAAATATCTAGCAGGTTTACCAAACATTCATCCTATCGGTTGCATTATTCAGTCAGGCAATAACTACCATTGGTAAAAACTCAACAAGAAATCGAGACAAACAAGTAAATAAAATAAAGTCCTTTTTTTTCCCTATATGACGAATACATATCGGATTACATGGATAGCTATGGTCTACAAGTCTCTGAGTCGAATCGATTACATCAAAAAAAATATATCGAAAGGTTACAGCATTGTTCCTGAACAAAGAGGCTATAGCATCCTGACTAAAGAATGAAAAAGTAGTAAAAAGAGAAGACAGAAGAAAGAACTCCAAAAACTTCTGCAGCCAAATTTGGACAAGAAGATTGCCGAAAGGATTCGGGGAGACTGTGAGAATGTATCAGGATTCAAACTTTTTACCAAACACAACTCCTTACACTCAACTGACTCCTCTAGTCACTTGACTCGAAAGAGCACAAGCCAAACAACAAACTCAATTCAGAGTGGAAGCGTATTTGAAACTCTCCTCTGAAGTTGAGAACCCTTACAGAAATCTTGACAGAGCCCATCTTGGCATCCGAATATTGAACGGCATAACGAGACCTCGTGTCAGCGGTCCCATTCTTGATGAGACCTCGCATCGGCATAAACGACCTATATTACTAAGCCTTGGGACTTAAGGTGCACCATCAAAAGAGCTCACAAAGAAACTAACTCTCAGCAAAAAGAAATTGTAGACATGAAAATACATAAGTTTTCTTTGAGGCAGCACAAAGTCACATGACCCCTATTTATAGCCACAGGGGAAAGGTCTTCGCAAATCTTGAATAGACGAAACAGCTCGATGAGAATCGTGCACAGTGAATGAGGGGTTTAAATCTTTCCAACTTCCCGTAAAATATTTATTTCGGGGACACTTGTTTAAAGATCAGGAGTGTCAACGCTCTCGGGAAGGTGAAGCGGTCGAGAAAGAAAGGTATTCATTTACGACTTGTTTTAGCCTCGCACCTTAAAGAGTGCATTAAAAATGATTCGTATGGCATGAAACAGAACATACGGAATTAAAGGCTTTTGCACCTTCCCAACTTTTAGTGAACAGACTTTACTCATGGTGCATTTTTCACAAAAATGACACCATGAGTTGAGAGCAAATGATGAGACACGGCCCAAATACCTAACAGGGTAGCATCCAAAGACCCAAAAACTCATACCTAAACTGACACTCTAATCACGATAAGGGATTTATCTCTTCGAAATGTAACGCGGATTGACCATTTGGTTAACTTCTAACGACAATAACCAAAACGATTCGAGCCACTTAAATCAATACCCCTCTAATCTCGACCAATAACCGATGATCCATCAGAGAACCGATCATTTCACTCCCATCGTGTAACTTTTGACTAATCTTGTATCAGTTTTTGTTTTCTATCCAGTCACAAAAAACATCTCCTAGATAAGGATAAAAACCTTTAGAATCTAATTGATAAAAAAATAAATCTCCCCGTATCATTAAACTTTCTAAACGGTGAAAATCACAAATCTCTTGAAAATATTTGACTCTGAAATTCTGAAATTTTCGGGTCTTCTCGTAAGAAAATTAAGATTATAACGCCCAAAAAATATAAGACTCCTAAGTAGGAGCATATATAAACCTTCAGTATACTGAAACCTAGGTACGCTCTTTGAGATTAAACACTAAACACACAAGTTATAGAGTTGTCAGCTCTCTCTCTCTAAAGGTTAGTCTGTTTTATTTCTATTAAAAATCGCTCTTTTTGACTTGAGCGTCGGAGTTTCCCTCGTCAGAACATCTTTTGGCAGTCTTTTGTAGATTTTTCAATCATATCTAGAAACAACCGTTTGAGTCAAAAAAATCAAAATTTGTGAAACTAAAATCCACGTCCAACAGAAACCAAAAAGAAAAAGTAGCTTAAAATTTATTTATTAAAATATTAAGATAATTATCTAAGGGAACGTGTCATTCACTAGATATTTTTTTAGGTATATATTTTACTTAATATTTTTTAAATTTAAAATTAAAAGTTAAACTAAAGGTTTTTAAAAATTACTTGAAAGATTGATTTTTTTAATGAAAAAAGAGATAATTATTGGGATTTTGTGTTTTTGATATAGGAGGACTTTTAAACCCAAATTCTCTCACACTTTTTGAGGTGAGGCGGATTACCCCCCCCCCCCAATTAAACTAGCAAAACTAAATGCTGTGACTAAAATTATGTATTACTTCAAAAGTTCACTAATTTTTCAATTTGAAAATTCCCGTCCCTAATTTTTGCAATCAAAATATTCTTTAGTATTATTTCATGATTAATAAATATAATAAAACAGTGATATTATTGAAATAACAAGTCCGAGGGGAATTGCCAGCATAAATCCATGTCAAAATCAAAATTAGAGTGATATTGTTGAAATAATGTTTCAAATCTTATAATTAAATTTGAAAAAAAAAATGTTGGTCAAATCTGTCATTGGCTCTAATTAAGAGTTAAATTCGTGGAGCTAAATAATAAATATGAGATTTTTTTTTTTCATTTTCCCCGGGAATGGGAATGGATCGGTTATAGATCAGATCATATTAATACCATATTCGACACTAAATTTTAATTCTAATATCCATATTCGATTTTAATTCTACTTGGATTAAAAAATAAAAAATCATATCCAACCCTATAGATTTTTTTTTTTTTAAAATCCGATCCGATATATTACACGTGTTTAAAATATCGATCCAATTTGATCCTAAACCAATCCGTACTCAACACATACCCGACCTATACTGGATCTAAGAAAAAAAATGATAACAAATAAAATTATATGAAAAAAGAAAAACGAGAAATTAAATCTATTAGAAATTGTGATCATATAAAGAAAGTAGTAATAAATAATATAATATTAAAATAAAATTTTATTTTATTATAAATTATTATCGAGTTAGATTGAATTGAATTATTTATGACTTAAATGTATATCCAAATTGATCTAACTATTCTAATATTAAAATTCAACCCTAATTCAATTTTAAATCCCGATCTGATGTATCATATTTTTGACTGGATGGGATAGGGCATTGTCATCCCTAATGTAGGGATGACAATGGATCGATTATGATTCGGGTCATGTTAATACCATATCCGACCCTAAATCTTAACTATAATATCCATATCCGACCCTAACCCGATTCGAGTTAAAAAATCAAAAACCATATTTGACCCTACGGTTTTTTCAAAAAATCTGATCCGACCCGATCTACTACATATTTTTAAAAAACCGATCCAATCCGATCTTAAAACGACTTGTATCCGACCCATATCCGATCTAAACTATAATCTAATACATTTTTTAATTTAATAATATTTTTTCAATAATGAAAATAAAATTTATAAATTATAACAGACTATAAAAATCTTTTTATTTTATTTAATAATATTATATTAAAATAAAATTTTATTTTATTATAAATTATTATCGGATCAGATCGGATCGAATCCGATTATTTATAACATAAATCCGAATCCGAACCCGAACCGACCCGACTATTTTAATATTATAACCCAATCCTAATCAGATTTTTTAGGAAAAAAATCTGATCCATCAGATTGGATTTTTTAGATATCCATCGGATCCGGATATTATCACCCCTGCTCTAATGTGTGTTCGGACATTGTGTTCTGACAAAAGGTATTTGAAGACCAAAAAACTCTCCACTCCGTCGGTAGAGACCTCGTCCCTAATATGTTTTCGAATAATATTTTTCCTTTTTTGTGGGTTCGTGCAGGTATTTGTTTTCTGTTTTTTTTTTTTTTTTTTTTGGGGGTGGGGGGGGAGGGATTTGGTCCAAAATCCAAATGGGGTAGGAGGTGATGTTACGGTTGGATTGCCAAACAATGCTATAAACAGGAGTTGGTTGTGGGCTTTTAGTTCACACCGAACTTGAAATGGACCAGCAGATAATTTGGGCTTGGTTGCTCTGTGCAGCCCACTGGACCAATTAAGCATTGGTCCAATAATAAAGCATTGCAATCCTTCCTTTAATTTATTATGGCTTTTTATTGATATTTTATTATCCTTTTTTTTCCCTAAAAAAAAAGATTTAGTTTTAGGCATTGAAAACTTACAATTTTATTCGTCCGTCACAAACCTTATGTCACAGCATGTGATCCATAATTTTCTTGAAAAAAAATTTTTCTTTTAATTTTTCTTCGGGTATAAATAAAAATGATCTTAGCGACCGCTTTTCTCTGTGATGTACAGCACAATCAAGCGTTGACGAATTGTAGAAGAAGAAGAGGTTCACTCTCTCTCTCTCTCTCTTTAATTCTCCTCTCTCTCACTCTCCCCGTGATTTGTCGCTCTCTTCTCTCTTCTCTCTGTTTCTCTCTCTCTCTCTCTCTTCACAGAGAATCTGAGCAAAGGTACCTTAATTTCTTACTTTCCTTTCCGTTTTTATTTTCTTGCAATCTAGGGGTTTACGATCTGTGTTTTTGTTTTGTTTTTGTTTTTTTTTTCTTGGATTTTGTCGATTTGATTGTGAATTCAAAGTTAGGGTTTTATCAAGCTGTTGATTCTTCTTTTTTTTTTTTTTTGTCTATGTTAATGTTGGATTGGTAGTGTGAGATGAAAACAGATTCTGATGCGATGGAGGAGGAAGTGAAAGATTTGAGTGAGAGTCGAACCCGCGAGACGCCTATAAGACCGTTTTCCCCGAATATTTCGGGAATCTTCTTTCCCCAAACATTAATCACTTGTCAATTCCCATATTACCTATTCTTCTCTCTCTCTCCACAATTTGGAGAAATCACCAATGGCGAGATCAATGAATCGAACGACACCAGTGATGTGAACAACAACCCTAACAATAACCCTAGACAACCCCTCACCGTCTCGATCCCAACCCCAACCCCAACCCCAACCCCAACCCCAACAATCACAGCCACAAACCCTAATTCTGAAGCTGAATCGCAAGCCGAAGAAGAAGGTTTCGTGGAAGGAAGGGACGGTTGACAAGGAGTTTCTCGATCGCAGGAGTTCCCCAAGATGCCAGATGACACGGCAACACATAGATGACAAGGTGAAAGTGGCAGCTGATTCCGCGACACGTGGAGGCTGAATAGTCCTGGACATGGCTGATGACGTGTGTTGACTGTACGACGTGTCTGCTGACAGCATGAACGTCAGATGACATGGCAAGACTGGCTGCTGACTCGATGGCAAGTTGCAGGTCCTCGTTGTCAAGTGGCTGTGAACGTCGATGCTGACTTGGCGACACGTGCTGCTGACTATGTGGTTACAGTCAACAGCAGCGTGCGTATATGCCATGTCAGCTGCAACAGGAAAACGTGATGCCATGTCAACAGCCAGGTGTGATCTATGCAACACGTGGAATGCTGACTGTGTTGCTACTGCTGACCAGGCAAAACGTGGCTTCGTCACTTGGCTAGACATGCTGACTGGTCAACGTGTCCTGCTGACTTGGATGATTAAGCGGACTAGGCAACACGTGGTTGCTGACGGGGATGCGCGTGCTGGTCGACAGCACGTGGCATGCTGAGTGGGATGAACATGCCGACTTGGGACCACCTGAAGACGGGATGGACCCGCTGATGGGCAACGCGTGGCTTTGCTTACTTGGATGGTACTGGTGTCTGGGCGACACGTGGCTTTCTGAAGGGGTTGTGCATGCTGACTGGGCAACACCTGGCACTCTGATTAGGAGGCGAAAGCTGACAGGGAAGCACGTGGATGCTGACTGCGACGCAGTGCTGTCTCGGCAGCACGTGGCGTGCTGAGTGGGATGATATGCTGACTGTTCAACATGTGGCACACTGATGTGGATTGAGACGCTGACTGAGCAACACGTGGCAGCTGACTGGGATGCACTGGCTGACACCAAAACACGTGGCTTGCTGAGTGGGATCAACGTACTGACTTGGCACCACGTGGATTGATGATCTGGATGCAGACGCTGATTGGGCACAAGTTGTTGCTCACTGGGATACCGCTTTCTGACCACGAAAACACGTGGCTTGCTGAGTGGGATCAACGTACTGACTTGGCACCAAGTGGATTGATGATCTGGATGCGGATGCTGATTGGGCAACACGTGGTTGCTCACAGGGTGCGCTTGCTGACAGCGAAAACAGGTGGCTTGCTCAGTGTGATCAACGTGCAGACTTGGCACCATGTGGATTGCTGATTTGGATGCTGACACTGACTGGGTAACACGTGGTTGCTGACTGGGATACACTTGCTGTCTCCGAAACACGTGTTGGCACAATGTGGATCGCTGACTGGGTAACACGTGGTTTCTGACTGGGATACACTTGCTGTCTTCTGAAACACGTGGCATGCTGAGTGGGATCAAATTACTGACTTGGCACAATGTGGATCGCTGACTGGGATAGCCTGCTGACTGGACAACAAGTGGCATGCTGATTGGGTTGCGAAGCTGACTGGGCAACACGTGTTTGCTGACTGTACTGCTGAGCTGACTCATCATTACGTGGCATGCTGAGTGGGATAAGCATGCTGACTGCGAACCACGTGGAGTGATCACGTGGTAGACATGCTGTCTGGGATACACGTGACCTCTTTAGTTGGCCGGAAACTGGTGACTTGACAACATGTGGCTTGATGATTTGGTTGCAGACGCTGAATGGGCAATACGAGGAGGGCTGAGTTGGATCAACATGCTGACTGGTCACCACGTGGAATGCTGATTGGGATGGTCATGCTGACTGGATAAGACGTGGTTGCTGACTTGGGTGGACCGGGTGACCTGGCTACACGTGGCATTCTGAGTGGGCTGCTAATGCTGACTCTGCAACACGAGTCATGCTGATTTGGATGTAGAAGCTGACTTGGCAACACGTGGTGCTGACTGGGATGCACGTGGCATGCTGTGACATGTGGATGACTGACTCAGATGAATCTGCTGACTGTCCGACCCGTGGCATGCTGACAGGGATGCAATTGCTGACTGTGCAAACACGTGGGGCTGACTTGGATGCAGATGCAACACGTGGCATGCTGTGTCGGATGCACCCGCTGACTTGGCACTACTGGAGTGCTGAGATGCCGACTTGGTAACACGTGGCTTGCTTGGTTTGATATATCTGGTGACGTGGCAACATGAGGCTTGCTTACTTCCTGACTCTGCAAGACGTGGCAGTTGACCGCCATGCGAATGCTGAATTTTCAACGCGTGGTTTGCTGTCTTGGATGCACATGCTAAGTTGCTAACTCTCAAAACGGGGCATGGTTCCGGTTCGGTTCGTGCGGTTCGATTCCGGCGGTTCACTGCAAATTTGACTTTCCGGTTCTGCCATTTTTCAGCCGGTTTTTTTGTCAACCGAATCGGTTCCCAAGGTTTTCAAGTATTCTGAATTCAGTTTTGGGGTCAGATTGGCGAAATTTCAACTCTAGGATTGATTTTTCCCCTTTCTCTTGTGATTTCCAAATTTTGTCAAATATTCCATATTTGTGTGTACTATGTTTTCAAATTCTGTCCACACGCTCCTAAACCAATTAATACCCGAACCAACTATGATTTTTAATATAGACACTCTTTTTATCTTAAATTGTGTTTTTGTTTTTTTAATGCTATGAAATATTTTTTTGATTGACTACTGAATTAAAATTTATCGAGTTTAAAAATAATAATAATTATTATTATACAATACTACATTTTACAATTGTCATTAAAAGTAATTTTATGCTATTAATAATATCACCCCATCATTCTAAGAATGAGAAAATTTTTATCATCCCATACAATTAACTTTATACTTGATCAGCGGTATAATTTGTGGAAGTAGGATAATTTTCTAAACTTGGATGAGCAAAATTCATAAAGTCCATTTCTTTTTTTTTTTTTTTTCTAATGGTTAATGCAATAATATTTACAATAGAAATCAATAAATTAGCATCTCGAAGCTGAATTAGAATATCCTTCCCGATGATGGCCATTTAAGCTTGGTGTTGAGACGATGATGGCCTCGATAAAATTCTCAAATTGGCTATTTTCTTTAGAAAATGAGATTCTCCCTATATGGCTAAATTAATAATAATAATGCAATATTGCATAGATAAATCTAGACTTAAGCTTAAGCATGATTGATGATGGGTTCGGAAGGGTATAGTAATCAAGTAAACTCTAATTTTAACATAGGACTCGGGTGTAGGACCAATAGTTTTTCCAGATTTTTTTTTTTTTTAAGTTAATAGTAGTATTTCAGTATTTTTTTTTTTTTTAAAAAAAAAACGTTTATTCTTCAAAAATTATAACATCTTCCATGGGTTTTAGTTTGCTTAGGAATATATCATTCTTTTAAATTGAAATGAAATTTCAACTCCAACTAAAAAAAAAAAAAATTGAATTAAACCGATTAAGAAATCCCAACTTAGAATGTATGTATAACCTTGGTTAAACACCTATTAAATTTAATAGAAAAATTTGTAAAACAATATATCATATAAAATTTAATTCATTTTAAGTTTTAAGTCGGTGGACGTCGGAACAGGTTCATAAAAAAATGTTTTAAACAAAACGAAATTTCCTTCTTATATTGGACTAATTACTAGAAATCCTTCAAATTTTGTGAAAATTAGTGATGGGGTATGAGTGGAGTGTGAGAATGGGGCGCATGAATTGGACACGTTCGTAAGATGAAAGCCCCCCATGTTTGAGATAGAACAATCCTGAGGCCCACTTTACTGATGAGATGGCCGTGGAGGTTTTGCAACCTCATCCCACTCATATCATTCCAAAATTTTCCATGCTTTCCTAATTTCTCATTTAGCTTCTTTCTTTTAATATAACATGTTGTAATTCAAAATTACCAAATTAAGAAAAAAAAAAAGATTGAGATGATCAAACTATCTCCATAAAGACTCTTTTCACATTTCTTTGATTATTATAAAGCTCAAAAACTAAGAACATCACATCATTTTAACCAAGTTCATGAAAAAGGGAGTGGCATTCCTTCATCTCCTACCCATATTTTCTTTTTTTATCAATTTTCTTATTTTTTCATGAAAAAAATTAAGAAAAAGGAATGGATGTTAAAGTTTCATACATGATGGGACATGGTCAAATGGACTACTGCAATGATGTTTAGTTGTACGAAACTCACTATCTAAAATGTCATGTTTTCTCTAAAGGTGTTGACAAACAGGAACTAATCTCTTTAAAGGACAGATACGGCCCAACATACTGAACGATTATCATTGGCAATACTCTAACTAGCCTGTAACTTTCTGAGGTATTCGATACATTAAAGGTAACACTATCCCTACCGCATCTGCAACGGGAAAATCATCTCCCCCATTGTTAGAGGATAACACATATACTTTCCAATTGAGAAAGAGGATCTCTGAAATCTTATTGATAAGAGAAGAATCCTCTCGTATTATTAAATTTTTTAAGTGATAAAAATCACAAATCTCCTAAAAATATTCAATTATGGAATCCCAAAATTTTTAAATCTTTTTACAACAAAATTAGGATTACAACATCTTGAATACACACGACTTTTATCGTACCTACATATATAAGCTTTCGGTATGCTGAAACTCAGGTACACTTTTTGAGACTAGACATTTAACTCACAAGTCACGGGGCTATCAGCTTTTTCTCTCTATTTTTTTTATTCAGTTTGTTTCATTTCTATCGAAAAATCACCCTAGAGAAAAAAGAGCTCATAGAATTTTCAAGTCAAAATGGATACGAAAAAATCATAACAGAGAAATTATGACAATCATAAATCACCAGGCGTTCGGAATGAGCAATGAGGGATGAATGTTCTAGTATCTCAGGATTTCTGCCAGTGGACCCATGTACGGAATCTTCAAGCTGTACTTCACGCACTGTCTATACATCGGCACCCAACCCTCGGGGGCAAAACTTGCTCTATCCTCCTTGCCGGGCAACACAAACTCAAAATCGCTTCCGAGCGACATCTCCCCTTGGACTTCTAACAGATCCTCTTCGGTCATGGTACTCTGAATGTTGTCTATACTGCGCGATGAGAAAACATCTTTTGACATCTTGGTCTGAAGAAAGAGTTCTATTGAAAAAGAGGTTGAAGAATGGAATTTTATAAAAAAAAGTGAATCCTTGTGAAGCATAGGGAAGACGGTTTAAGGAAACCGAAACGACGGAAGTTAAATTAAAGGGATACTCCTTTTTCGAAAATTATCACTTATGACGCTTCTTTTCAAAAAGATCATGAGTCGGTGGCAAATGATGGAATATTGTCTAAGACCCAAACCAAAAGAGTCCATTCTCTAAAGGACTACGAAAAACGTCTGTCGATCAGTATCTAACGCCCATCACGACAATCTACCGAATGGCCATAACCGCCCCGATCAATCTACCGAGAAGTCTCAGTCGCCCGGGTCTACCAAACGTAACTCACTGAACAAAGGTAATCGCTCCGATCAGACAAACAGACATCAACCTTTTAATCGGATTAGCCACGAAGGTCCCTTGATCGCTCGAGTGACCGAACGGTGGGCAACACTCCTAACGACTCAAAAGGAATGTCAGAACCCCTTTACCTCTATTTTCTATTTTCATAACGGCAAAACTAAGATCTTTCGAATAAGGAAAGCGTTCCCCCAAAAGTGGAAGTCCTTCCCGAGAAGTAAAAATCATAATCAACTCGAAATATTGACTACCGAGATTCTCGAATCAGTCCGAAAAGGAAGATAGGGTTGAAGTCCCCCAGCGACGCACGTCTCTCAAGAGTATAAAATGATCTTTAAGATCTCAAAACCTGGTACGCTCTCTAGACCTAACACTCTGGGCACATTGGTTATAAGGAATAATCTTCCCTCAACTCTCAGTCTGTTTCTTTCAATCGAAAACTATTCTTTACTGATTTGAGCGTCGGAGTCTCCCCGCCGGAACACCCTCCGACGGTTTTTGCAGGTGTATCCAACCATTAACGGTTACTGTTCAGATCAAGGAGTTGGTATCTATGGAGTTATAACCTACTTCCATCAATACCTAAATCGTATTTTAAATTATTATGATAGTTATATAATTATATAGTAGGCTTATAAAAGAAATTCCACTCATTTTGTCATAGAATTATTTCTGTTTTATGTGCAGGATAACTTGATAGTAGCTCTTCTCAGCCTTTTTTTAAACGCAAAAAGAAAGAAAAAAAAAATCACTTTCTCAGAGGAAATGGAGAAATTTCTATATAATTGTCATTAAAAATAGTAGTCAAGGTTTTCATCGTCATTTTAAAAAAAGTATTAATTTTCCTAGCAGTTAAAATAAAATAATTTAGAAATTAATTTAAGTAGTGGGGAATGGAGCTAAGCTAAGTATATTTTAACTCAATAATTATAATAATTAACATATTAAATTAATACTTTTAAAATTTAAAATTTGAATTTAATTAAATAATTGCTTCTAAAAGTATGTGAAGTTCTTTCAAAATTCTGAAAAACGGAATATAAATTTGATACTGTTTTAATAAGGTATAGCGATGAGTTGATATTAAAAATAATAGTTATGAATTAAAAATAGAGTGGAAAAATGAAAAAATTATTTTAAAAACTGATTTTGTATTGTAGGTTAATTAGATGCTTTTGCAGGAACACTAATTTTATTAATTAAATATAAAAGTGGGATTGCATTTCAAGTTCGTACGAACCACCGGAACCGATCATTTGTTTGCTTTTCGTTATCTCCCTGACACCACCCACAAGGGCTCGCTAGCGAGCCACAGAGAGAGAGAGGAGAAATAAAAATGGCGGCAGAAACTGCGAGAATAGCATGTTCGACTTTCGGATACTTCGATGGGTCACGAAGGAACGGTTCTTCATCGTCTCTCTCTCATTGCACTCGCTTCCTCGGACTCAATAGTCTCCGCCGACATCGTCCCCTCTCTGAATTCCTCGGAACTCGTCTTCGCTCTTCTTCTTCTTCTTCCTCTTCTTCTTCCTCGCTTTTCCCGAAGCGCAAAACCAATTTCACTGTCTTCGCTATGGCCGGAGAAGGTCTCTCTCTCTCTCTCTCCCCCCCCTCATTCATGCTATTAATTGTTCAAATTTTCAGTATCCAGAAAAAAGTCATGACTTTTTTGCTAGTATTTCTCTTTTTCAATCCCAATTTGCAACTTGGATTGAATTGAAATCACTTGTTTCTTGTTAATTGCCGTGGTTTCTGCTCAAGTGTTACTAAAGAAGCAAGAAAGGCTTTCAGTCTTAGTGAAAACAGCATGGATTAACCGAGTTGGGAATGTGGGTTTGGTTTATTTTGCTAGTTGAAACAAAGGTGTATGTCATAATGCTGAAATGAGTTATTTTGGTTTGATACTAAGCACTATATGGACACTCTGACACAAGTTGTAAAAGGTTTTACATTCTTGCAAATTATAAAGTTACATAATCAAAGGGTGTCTTACTTACAAGTTACTCATACTGCAGTAGCGTGAGATATTCTCCTCTGATACTTGATTGCTAGAATGGCAGACCATCAGCCTTCATGTGCACTATTGATACCTAGACTTGCAACCTACTAGTTTGGAGGAGAGTAATCTTATACACACAAACACACACACACACACACACATAAATATTGGATCGCAATTTTTTTCCTTTTTTGTTGGGGGGGGGGGGGAGGTACCATATCATACTTGTATTTTTGGATTTTGGCTTTCTTAGCATATGTAGCATCGGTCTTTGGAGAAAGTTTATACATTGGGCAATCAGCTTTATAATTATTGAAGTGTTTTGTATTTGTCACTGTGGCATATGTCTCTTTTGGCTTTCCTACAGCTCAAAACTTGATTATACGAAATATTCATGGTGTTGCTAGGTTGTATAATCATTGCATCGGCTATTTGTTTGCACAGCCAGAACATAGTCTGATAGTCTGATATTCTATATTTTGTTTGTCAGAGAAGCGCACGGTGCCCTTGAAAGATTACAGGAATATTGGTATTATGGCTCACATTGATGCTGGAAAGACTACAACAACTGAACGAGTTCTATATTACACAGGAAGAAACTATAAGATAGGGGAGGTACACGAGGGAACAGCCACGATGGACTGGATGGAACAAGAACAAGAAAGAGGCATTACCATTACTTCTGCTGCTACTACTACATTTTGGAACAAGCATCGCATTAACATTATAGATACTCCTGGTCATGTCGACTTCACTCTTGAGGTGGAACGTGCTCTTAGAGTTTTGGATGGTGCCATATGCTTGTTTGACAGTGTTGCTGGAGTGGAACCTCAGTCTGAAACTGTTTGGAGACAAGCTGATAAATATGGAGTGCCTAGAATTTGTTTCGTGAACAAGATGGATCGTTTAGGGGCAAACTTCTTTAGAACAAGAGACATGATTGTAACAAACTTGGGTGCAAAACCTCTGGTGATTCAATTACCAGTTGGTGCAGAAGATAACTTCCAAGGTGTTGTTGATCTTGTGAAAATGAAGGCCATTCTTTGGTCAGGAGAGGAGTTGGGTGCAAAGTTTGTGTATGATGATATTCCAGCTGATCTTCAAGAGATGGCTCAAGACTACCATGCACAGATGATTGAAAATATAGTTGAGTTAGATGACGAGGCTATGGAGAACTACCTAGAAGGAGTTGAGCCTGATGAGGAAACTATCAAGAAATTAATCAGGAAGGGAACCATTGGGGGCAAATTTGTACCAGTTTTATGTGGCTCAGCTTTTAAAAACAAAGGGGTCCAACCTTTGCTTGATGCAGTTGTTGATTATTTACCTTCACCACTCGACTTGCCTGCCATGAAAGGTTCTGACCCTGAGAATCCAGAGGAGGTACTCGAGAGGGTTGCAAGTGATGATGCACCATTTGCTGGACTGGCTTTCAAGATCATGAGTGACCCATTCGTGGGGTCCCTTACATTCGTGAGAATATACGCTGGGACATTAACTGCAGGATCCTATGTGCTGAATGCAAACAAGGGAAAGAAGGAGAGAATTGGTAGACTTCTTGAAATGCATGCCAACAGCAGGGAAGATGTTAAGATTGCTTTAGCTGGAGATATTGTTGCCTTGGCAGGTTTAAAGGATACCATCACAGGTGAGACACTATGTGATCCTGACAAGCCTATTGTACTTGAACGAATGGACTTCCCTGATCCTGTGATTAAGGTTGCAATTGAACCTAAGACAAAGGCTGACATCGACAAGATGGCAAATGGTTTGATCAAGCTTGCTCAAGAAGACCCCTCCTTCCACTTTTCAAGAGATGATGAGACCAACCAGACGGTTATTGAAGGAATGGGAGAGTTGCACCTTGAGATTATTGTTGAACGGCTTAAGAGGGAATTTAAGGTTCATATTTGTTATGCCTTCATTGCAACTTTCAATTTAATTCATAGTTTCTTTCTTGTGCTTATTTCATAGTCTTTTCACCCATTATGACATTAATTTCAAGAAGAATCTGTGCTTTTGTTTGCTCTTGTGTTGAAAGCGAGTCTCTCTTGGTTAAAAGTAGTTTCACAAGAATTTGTTTCCTATAGAATGGCACAATGTGATTTTTTGGATGTTGTCTATCACAGGTTGAGGCTAATGTTGGTGCACCCCAAGTCAACTACCGTGAAAGCATTGGCAGGGTCTCTGAAGTGAAATATGTTCACAAGAAACAGTCCGGTGGACAAGGACAGTTTGCTGACATTACTGTCCGTTTTGAGCCCATGGAGCCTGGTAGTGGATATGAGTTCAAGAGTGAAATCAAGGGAGGTGCAGTTCCAAAGGAGTACATTCCAGGTGTGATGAAAGGACTAGAAGAGTGCATGAGTAATGGTGTCCTGGCAGGATTTCCAGTTGTGGATGTTCGTGCTGTTCTAGTCGATGGTTCGTACCATGATGTTGACTCAAGTGTTTTGGCATTCCAACTGGCTGCCAGAGGAGCTTTCAGGGAAGGGATGAGAAAAGCTAATCCGAGGATGCTAGAGCCCATAATGAAAGTCGAAGTTGTAACACCAGAAGAACACTTGGGAGATGTCATTGGTGATCTCAACTCAAGGAGAGGTCAGATCAACAGCTTTGGTGACAAACCTGGAGGTCTCAAGGTATGTCTATGTAGATCAACCATCTTTTTAATCTTATCATTTATGGCATATTAAGAGGAATTCCGTCCAGGACGTAGTATGCAATGATATACAATTATCAATCAATGCAGGTTGTTGATGCACTAGTTCCACTAGCAGAGATGTTTCAATATGTAAGTACACTGCGGGGTATGACAAAAGGCCGAGCATCATACACTATGCAATTAGCTAAGTTCGATGTTGTCCCTCAACACATTCAGAACGAACTTGCTTCAAAGGCGCAGCCAGTTGAAGCTTGATTTTGATATACCTTTACCTGTTCACAGGCATAATCATATGTAAGTTTTGATAGACGAATATTTATTCCAGCTTGATTGGTGCACACAAAAATTACTGGCTTTCTTGTATCACTTCATGTACTAATTCTTTAAAGGGCTCATGAAAACCTCTATATATTACCTTACCAATTACCCTGATAGATAAAGAGCCGGTTGGGTTATTGTTCATGAACAGCAATCCCATTTTTTTTTTGGACCCGCCGTCCTTCTTTTTTTTTTTTTTTTTTTTTCCTTTCATTTATATCCTTTATTTTTTCATTCAATTTTTTTTTTTCTTTTTTCGCTCCGACTCTCTATTGGCTTTCTTATATCACTTCATGTACTAATTCTTTAAAGGGCTCATGAAAACCTCTATATATTACCTTACCAATTACCCTGATAGATAAAGAGCCGGTTGGGTTATTGTTCATGAATAACAACCCCATTTTTTTTTTTGACCCGCCGTCTTTTTTTTTTTTTTTTTTCCTTTCATTTATATCCTTTTTTTTTTTTCATTCAGTTTTTTTTTCTTTTTTCGTTCGGGCTCTCTACTGTTTATATGCTTTGCTTTTGAGCTTCTAAGTGGTCCATCCATATTTTTTGGACTTTGCTATTTTTATTTATTTACGTTTGGGTGCAGTTTCTTTTTTTTTTTTATTTGCATCCTCTTTTTTAAGAGATGTCTCTGCTTGGTCGTTCCATATTTTTGAAATCCTGTTATAATTTTTTTTAATTGAAGTTTATTGCACATTTTTGGAAACTCTGCTATGTTTTTTTTTCTTGTTTAGGTCTTTTGCACTTTTTTTTTTTAATTCATGAGAGTCTACTGTGTTTTTTTTTTTTTGTAAAAGTCATTTGCACTTTTTTGAACCATTTTTTTTTTACTTGGGTCTTTCATCTTCTACGAATCATGTATTTTTTCCATTAAGGTCCTTTCACTTTTTTTTGTTTAACTCGTAACGACATTTTTTGTTTTTTTTTTCATTCAATATCTTGCACTTTTTTTGACTTTTTTTTTTTCCGCTTAAATCCTTTGTCTTTTTAAGACCATATATATATTTTTTTTCATTTAGGTCATTTGTCTTTTTATGACTGTACTTTATTTATTATTTTTTTTGATTCAATTTTCATCACTTTTTACCCTTTTTTTTCCTTGGGTCCATCGTCCATTTAGACATAGGTTTTTTTCATTTTGTTTGTTATTTTTTTTACCACACGGATGGTTGTCTCATTATCTTTAAATCATAGCTATTTATTTTTTTTTTCATTTGGATTTTTGCTCTTTTTATTTTTTAATCTAACTTTTTTTTTTCTCTTAAATCCTTCATCTTTTTCGGATATAAGTTTTTCTCCTTTTGTTTTTTTAGCATCACGAATGATTATCTCTTTATTTTTAAATCATATATTTTTTTCCGTTCAGATTTTTAAACTTTTTATTTTTTTACCTAAATTTTTTTCTTAAGTTATTCTTTTTTTAAGATAGATTTTTCATCTTTTTTTCCCTACTTGTCCATTCAAGTCCTTTTCTTTATCTAATTTTTTTTAAACTTTAGTTTTTCGTCATTTTTTAATATAGATTTTTTCTCTTTTATTTTTTCACCCCATAAATGATCGTTCTTTTATTTTTAAATCACAGTTTTTTTCTATTTAGGTAATTACTCATTTTATTTTTTGACCATTTTTTTCTCCCTTTGATCTTTCATTTTTTTTAACACATGTTTTTTCATTTTTTTTGCTCCACTAACAGTCATTCGTTTATTTCTATTACTTTTTTATTCCATTTATTATTATTTTTTTATTTCATTTATCGGTCTTTTTTAGAATTTTAGTGATTAAATTTTATTTTTTTATCGTTGATACATATCATATTTTTCATTGATTCAGATAATAATTTAGTTTAAATATTAAATTAATTATAAATTTAATAAATATTTATATAATAAAAAAAAGATAATTTATATTTTATGGGCAGTTGGGATTACTCTGCTTGGTCACTGTTCATCCGTCTTTTTGTCGACCGACCAAAGTACCCTATGTCCCTCCATCTCAATTACCAAAGTATCCCATTTTTCTTTTTCTTTTTCTTTTTCTTTTTTTTGCCACACTTTCTTTCTTTATTTTTTCATTATTATTATCTTTATTTTTTTTTTTCCGATCCTTCCTCCGTTTTTAGAATCCATCACACGTTTTTTCCCCCCTTCGGGTCCATCCCCATTTTTACCACACCTTTTTTTTGGGGGGGGGGGGTTTGGGTCTTTCCTCCTTTGTTTTTTGACCCATCGCATTTTCTTTTCTTTTTTTTTTTTATTTAAGTTCTTCCTCCTTTTTTTGGATCGTTATTTTTTCATTCATTCGGGTCCTTCCTTCACCACACCCTTTTTTTTAGTTACCCAATCTTCTATAGATGTAAAACGTCGAAAGTGCTTATTATGCGTCATTGTTCACGCAAAAATTTTAACATCTGTAAATAGTCATTCACAATTTTTTTTACCATATCATTTTTTTTATTGATATCTATTTTTCGTACTTTTTCTTTTTTTTTTTGATATATAGTTAAATTTTAGTATCTTAAAAATATATTAATTTATCAATATTATATAACTACATAAATTAATAAATTATTAATTTATCAAAATATTTTCTATTTTGTTTTTCAGAACGTGGTCTTTTACATTACCAATATATATAAAGCGAAAGTTCATGAAACTGTTCTTGGTTACCATGCATCCATTTTTTTTTTAAATGAATGACCAGTAACCCTAGATCCCTCTTTTAAATTACCAAATTACCCCGTTGTTATCTTTCTTTTTTCTTTTTTTCTTTTCATTCAAATCATTGTATTTTCTTGCCCATCTTTTTTTTCCCACTTGGATCCTTCCTCTTTTGGATGACCTTTTTTTTATTTTTTTCACTCAGGTCATTCATTTTTTGAGAAGAGCTTACTATGTTTTCTTTTTTCATTTAGGACCTGTTATTTTTTTCCATTCAAGTCTTTTGCTTTTTCTGCTCTTTTTTTTTTCTTGCTATGGTCTTTAATCATTTGGGGGACCTCATTATTGGTTTTTTTCATTCAAGTCCTTATACTTTTTGACCTGTTTTTCTTTTCTTTTTTTTTTCTTGGCTTTGGTCCTTTGTCTTTTTTTGATTGCATTTTTTTTTTTTTTTTGCATTTAGATCCTTGCACTTATATTTTTGTTTAGGTACTTTATCGTTTTTGAATCATGCCTGATTTTTTTTCTCATTCAGGTTTTTCGATTATTTTTAGAATTCTAATTGTTAGACTCTTTTTTTTCTCTTTCATTGATATATATTATATTTTTTATTTATTTAAATAATAATTTAATATAAATATTAAATTAATTATAAATTTAATAAATTATTATATAATAAAAAAATATAATCCATATTTTATAAATACCCCCACACGTTAGTGTGGACCCACCAGTAGTATGCATATAAAAGCCAGTTGAACAATCGAATTTGGACTGTCCCAATCTGGATGGTCCTAATCTGCCCATGTTAGTGATGCATATTGATGCCAGAAAGGAGCTAATGATTACATCAACAAATGGTACCAACAACAACGATCTTAATTCCAAATTTAAGTGGAGTCACGAAAGACAAATATTAAAAAGAATATATTTATTTCTATAAAAAACTACCTCTTTAATTAAACTCTTAATACTCATATATTCAAAATTTTAATAATATATTTTTACGTTTTATTAAATCTTCTATATTAAATTTTTTCATTTTCCTTTTATTTTTTCCTTTTTTTTCATCTTGATCTGTTCTTGTTTGTCAAAAGTAAACATCTACCATGCCTTCAAAGTAGTACTGGCCGATTCGGAATCTACGGGTCTTTTCTTTTCTTTTTTTTTTACTTGTTTCATGATCGAGTATTTAAAATTTTATTTCGTTTAATGTCAGCCAAATTACTATCAGAGCCCAAAAGAAAAAAAAAAACTCTTTTAATATCGTTTTTATCACTATCAAAATTTAAATCCCTATTTTTAATATAGGATATTAATACATTTTCTATTAGATCAACGAATCGTTGATAGAAGCTCCGGATCAAGCTCCAGATCTTTGAAATCGGTTTATTGCTCTTGGTTTCATTATTCAAAACATGTAATTAATGTATACACTGGTCACACTTATAATCCATCATTAAGATAGAGAGGTTATTATATTCTTTTATTTTTCTTTTTTGGTATGTTAATATATTTCTATGATTAGAATTACACAACAGTGTCCATATAATTGCGAGACATGGTAATCATGGTTTATTAATATGCCGACAGACTGAAGAATATGCAAGAAGAGATGATATTTTCCCAACAATCTCTAGATAAATTTTAGTCATTGAAATCTGAACCAAGTTGCCGTGTGCAGGCCATACGCCTGCTCTTGCTTCACCCCTCTAGCTTCCTGTCATCCAAGGCAGTGCCCATTTTGTATGATCGTTAAAAACTAATTCGTGTCTCACATTGCCCAACAATCAGACCAAAAGCGGCCACTCGTACAGAAATTTGTACCACATCACTATTTCTGATTCACTCATGATTCATCTCCTAACCCCTGGATATATATAAAATAATCGCCGCGAAAAAATATGCTTATAGATGACAAACGCCCCAGGAGACACTTCACCACATCGATTCACTCGAAATTTAGATGACAATGTATCGAACCAATAAAAAAAATATATATTGCCCCTGAGAGAACGTCAAAAGTAGCAATAGCATTTGGGCCATCAGTCTCAAAATTTCCAAATCACAAGTTTCATTTGCCTTCTTAATTTACTCAATAATACACACTGCGGAAAAAGATAAGGGGTGCAAAGAGCCAGAGTTGCTTTACGACAGGTACCCTTTATGAGCTCTTTCATCTGAGTTGGACTATCCCAGCATTGACCAGCTTTTGTATCTTTTGCATCACTTGAGGGCTCTTCATGTGCTCCTGCGCAGCCTTTGGATTCTCCTGGAAATCTATTAGAACCTGCCATTATATCACAGGACAAACTCCAGTCAGCTGAGGGGTCGAAAAACAGCTCTAGAATATATATTTTTTTAATCCATCAATCTATTGCTATATTACCTGTCTCATTACAGGATCAGAGAGGATGTTCTGAATTTCAGGGTCTTGCATTGCTTTAGCCTGTCAAAAATTAAACCTAATTAAGATTCTTGAGAGGTGTAAAGCTACTAAAATTGACTGACAATGTTTAAGAATTTAGAGAAACAGCAGAACCTAGACTTAATATACCTGTCTCTCTTTCAATTCCTCAGGTGTTAAGTCACCACGAGTAGCCTTGTTAATCTGCTCTATGCACCTACACAGGGTACAGAAAGGATAAATCTGTTATATGTGTAGACTGCAAGCACCAGCTATGATGGTTGAAGAAAATTTTCAAGCATGCATCATTCGAGACCTAACAAATTAACGTGATTGTTCAGCACCCTACCTCCTCACACCATCCTTCAATTCCTCATTCTTAGGATCATGTTTCAACCCCTCTTGGTATGTTTCCAAGGCCTTGTCATACTCTTTCATGAAAAACTGTATAGCACCTTTTCTAGTGTATCCCTTGGCAAAGGTTGGATCGAGCTCAATACACTTCTCTGCATCCTTCAGTCCCTCAGGCAATGCCCCCAGTTTAGTATAGCATGCAGCTCTATTACTATATACCTGTCAAAACAACAAGTGAGCAGCTAATTGAGAGAAGGTTATCTCAAAAAGGTCATCTTTGCAGTTTCACCACCGTACAGTAAAGGAAAAAGGTGTATCATCTTACCCTAGGATCTTTGGGGTTTCTTCTCAAGGCTTCTGTGTAATGCTTCACAGCCTCTGGATACTTTTGTTGCTTGAAACACTCATTTCCTGCACATTAGAACAAAAATAGAATCCTTACTCAGATCAAGTGCACGGAGACTAAAATAATAATGTAAAGAGGCATTGGTAGCAAGTAAACACCACACCTTTCTCACGCTCTTCATCAGCCAATTGTGGATCAAAATATTCTTGTTGCTCTTGATCTTTCTTAGCCTTCTCAGCGTCATTGAGCTTCTTCAGCGTGTCTGGATTGCGATGCTCTGTAAGAGCTTTCTGGAATGTCTCAATAGCTCGTTCATAATCCTTGGAGCATTTAGCCATCTTCACCAAAGCAGTTCCCTTCCTAGTCAATGCCCTTGAAATCATCTTAAAGTCCGACCTCAGTTCTCTGCCCCTCTCAACAGCTTTGTCGCAATCTTTTATGCATTCCTCGTACTGCAAAGGACTCACCCAGAAACATGCATACATGCTTATTATCAAATTCCCAAAATATAACCAAAAAGGAAAAAAATTTAAATCTGTGCAAGGCAAGGCTAAGGGCATGGAAGCATGAAGAGCAACCACTAAAGAAACAAAGCATTTTCACAGCAGGGCAATTAGAGGGTAAACAAAAGAAGATTCCCCATTGCCCCCACCTTAAACATGATGGCTTAGAAACTGAAAGATCCAATTGAAGTTCATTCTGATTTAAATCCAAGAAAGAAGTTAGAAAACCAGTTTTGTTTTCACGCAGCAGAATAAGTTGACTGCAGAAATGTTGGCTGATCTGTCTCATATAACAACAAAATCACAGCAAGATTTCTACAATAGATTAACATAGTCACCCTTGGCATGTTTGTGTGCATGTCTATGTGTGTCTGCGCATGGATTTTTTATTATTTTTCTTCGGGGGTGGGGGAGGGATTTCTTAGCCTTCTGAACATCAAATACAGCTCAAATCCTTCTACACTCACAGCTGAAGTTAGCACTCAACCCATTCATCTGATTGCAATCAAGATGTATGCCATCGTCCTTCAACTAAAGCTGGAATCATACAAGGAACTACCACACCTTAATTATCCACATTATTAGGAATAAAATTTTTGTGCCACCGGCCATCGAACATAACACAGAAAAGAAAGAGGGATCCGAGAGTAGAACACTGATTTCTATTCAAACTAGAGATCTGATCAGTACTTTCATGCTATGTTCCAATGGTCCAATATCAGATGTGGTCTACAACAAATATTGCAAAAACAATATTCCTAGACATATTTGCAATATGCACAAATAAACCACATGTAATACATGATATGCCCCAAGATTCATCAGGTAACCTTGTAACTTTTATTGAATCTCAACCCAATCGATAATTTCACTTATAATTTCTTTATGGTACCTAAGCCTGGATCCATCTCTACCTTGCACTTGCATAGCTGGATGACACCAACTTGGCCACTTAAAAAACTAACAACAATCTCAATCGGGAGGCTTTTTTCAAGGGATAAAACACGCCTGATTTCCTAATGAAGCAACATGAACCGGAAAAACCTCCAACCCAATTGCATCGCATTTGCAAATAAAATGGAATACTCAAAAGGCAGTACCTTACTCAAAATACCATCCTTAAAGAACTTGTTTTACGAATACAAAAATATAGAAACAGGTAGTGTCACACATGGCTCCAGATTTCAAGTACCCACTTTTTGGAATAAGGTAAACAAAATATGCAAAAATGTAACCACCTATATCCCTCAAAGCCAACTCAAATTGAAGGCCAGTTAAACAACGGATCAGCAATGCCAGGATGGTCTAATGTTAACCACATCAAAGTGAGAGCATAAACACAACTATAGATTTTCTCAAAAAAAATGCCCACAGTTCTAACAAAGAGCAGCAAACATAAGGCATGAATATTAAACAAGTATCATTGCCTAAAACTTGAAACCTAGGCTATGCACTAACAAGCAATGGTAATGCAAACGAACATACTGGGTATGTGCGCCTTAGTTAAATATTACAGTTAACATCAACATCAGCACTTTCTACTTATCTGCCAACCTATTTCACATGATATAAGAGAGATTCATCAGATAGCAAATGCCAAAGTTAATACACAATGCAAAATACATTATTCCTGGGCAAAGACGACACCATACCTGTCCCATCTCCAAGTAAACCGCAGCGCGATTAGTCAAGAAAGAAATATCAGTATCATCAAGCTCAATCGCCTTCGTGTAATGCTGAATTGCCGTCTCAAAATCCTTCTTCTTATAAGCCGCATTCCCGGCTTCCTTCTCCTTCTGCCCTAAAGCCTTCCTTTCCTTCGCTTCCTTCTCTTCCTCTCTAATCTCCATTGGCTCCGGCTCTGGTTCCGGTTCTGGTACTTTCACCGGCTCTGCCTCAGCCGGTCTTTTTCTCTCCGGCTGCACTGGTGGCTCTTCTGACATCTCCGTATCCTCCGGCTGGGTTCTAAGCTTAATGTTCAGCAAAACACCAATCGCTTGCATCACTCTCTGATCCTGTAAATACAAATTCAAATTGCTAGGGTTTTTCTGCAAATCCTGCATAATTTTGACAAAATCGGGTTGATTAAGGTACGCTCTCGTCGTCGGATCAGCTGTCAGTTTCGCCCACATCTCCGGTCCTCGGAACGCATCTCCGAACGGCGAAGCCGAGGCCGATCGAGCTCTCGAAGCGGCGGAAGCCGCTGCTGCGGCTTGTGCATCGGCTAAGCCGGATTTAAGAGCCTCGTTGTTAGGATCGATATCGAGGCCTTTCTTGTAAGCGGCAATGGCATCGTCGAAGTTGTTGAGACCGAGTTGAGCGGCGCCGAGCCGACTGTAGCCTTTGGACCAATCAGTTTTGAGTTCGACGGTCCTCTTGGCGTCGGCTAAAGCGTCGGCGTAGTTGTGGAGAGAAGCGTAGGCTGCAGATCGGTTGGAGTAGAGAACGTGGTTTGTTGGAGCGAGATGGATTGCTTCGGTGAAGTGCTTGATGGCCTCGTCGAATTTCCCAGCTGAGAAGGCCGCGTTACCTTTCGCTTTGGCTTCGTCCGCCATGACCGGGGGAGAGAGAGAGAGAGAGAGCTTATGAAGATGAGAGAGAGAAGGGGGCTTGCGGAGAAATAGAGTTCAGTAGGTCTTCTATTATTGGGGAATGAAGAGGAACCAGAGACTTCTGGTGATATGGGGTTGCGGAGGTTCTGGAAGGTTCTTTTCGGGGCTAACTTTTTTGGCACACGTCTGGGAGGTTTTGCTTCGCTTTGCTCCCGTGGAATTAAAGGCTTGTTTGGCAACGGGAACAGCCAAGGCTTTGGCTTTCCTGAGTTCTAGGCCTAATCCCGAACTCGTTTCTCGCGTGCCAAGGCATGGGGTCTTCCAATTCGGTTTTTTTTTTTTTTTTTTTTTTTTTTTTTTTTTTTAATGGGCGCAAACAATCACCGTACTTCGTCAGATGTCAAGTCGCACCCTAAATTTTTAAATTTATCCACCAAAAAAAAATCTATTATAATATGCAAAATTAGCAACTTACCCGCGCCTTTGGCAAATTACCTTTCCGTAGTTTATTTCGTAACAAATAATAATAATAATAATAATAATAAAACAAAAAGATTTTTGCTGGCCAAAAAGTAAAAATATTTTATCCCTTTTTATTCGCATCCCTTCCGTTGACATCAAAATCTTCAAAAGATTATTTTTTTCCCGTCTCGAATGGAAAACCGATAGAGAAGAGTCTTTTGAGTAATCTTTGATGTAAAAATTTACAAAAATCTGTCGGAAGAGATTCCGACAAAGAAGAATCTGACACTCACATTAGAAAGGGAAGTTTAAAAGAAAAGACTGAAAGAATTTGATATCTGTGTAGTCTCTACGTGTAATGTGTAGAAAGAGAGATGCGTGCCTGGCATATTACCTCCGTTCAGTATATATACCAGGTATGATAGTGTCGTATACATTTGGGGGTATAGAAACCATACTCGCCTTATAGAGAAATCGTAAGAGATCTTACAAGATTACAGAAACTGTAGTGGTAGATTTTCTGTCGATTCGAGACCTTTCGAGATAGGAAAGTTCCTGTTGTCATCGTGAAGACCTATGGAGGTTTGAGTCATGGGGAGATTCACTTTCTTATCGGGAGAGATCATAATAAACACGTATCAAATCAGAAAAGGTTTAAACTTTTTATAAATTTGTTTCTTTATCGAATGATTACAACCAGGACTTATATAGTAATAAGAGTCGAGTATGTTAGGACCAAGAGGTCAAAATAGAGATCGTGAGACCGATAGGTTGCTTAGTACTCTTTGGGTTATAGATCATGGGCCTGTTAGGTTCCATGCCATGGTAATGGGTTTGTTGGATCGTGTATCATCATTTGTTCCTCACTTCTTATGTCGTCAATTAGAATGGCGTTAAGAGTAGTTTTAAATGGATAACAATTTGGGGAATTGAATAGACGAGAAAGTGAAGCAATTTTGAGTGAGTGGAGAGACATGATTGTGAGTATTAAATATGATACATACTACTTCACTTTTTGTGAATCTTCCTCAACATACTTTTATCTTTCGATTTACGATTGGTTACAGGCACTGTAGTGTTTTAAGCGGTTTCTTTCATTGAGAGAAAAAAGATTTCTACAATTTAGGGTTTTCAAAATTCTTAAAACAATCGCCATGGCCGGAATCAATGATATCAAGAATGTGATGACCTGTGAAGAATTGGAAGTCGTTAGACGAGTGATGGGCATGATGGATGATTTTTGTGTACGGTTGCCCATGAAAGATGAACAAGCGAGTATGGCCCACGAGACTTCTTTGTCGATGTACAAGGAGTACATCAAGTATGATTTGAAAGTGCCTTATTTGGGCTTTTTAGCCTAGATTTTGAGGGGATTGGAACATCTTTCCAACCATGATAATTCCGAGTGCCTAGCAACTGATTATAGCAGTGGTGAGTTTCTTGAACTTTTGCCATTTGGATTTTAATTTCGAGATCCTATCCTCCATTTCTTGCTTGCAGGGAGCTCTGATAAGGGTATCAGGGGGCGGTACTATGTCCAGACAATGACGAACTCTGAATGGAGGTTTTTTAATAAAGAAACTATAGACAAGTTGTGGATAAGGAAATTCTTTTTTGTGGAGTAGGAAGGAGATGTTGCTAGTCTTACCTAAGACTAATGGGGAGCCTGCAGTAGCGATGAAGGCTTCGACCCATTTTCGGCACTTGAATTTTATTCAATGTGTAGGGGTATTGTCATAAGAACGGTAGGTCAATTTGGGTGAATACCTTTCTTAATGACCAGATGCTGAACTGACTTACTATTCAATGAGAATATGAGAATTGAGAGGCCCTCTCTTGGTAAAGAAAGCAAAAAGTCGGCTATTTAATGTTTTAGAAATTGCTAACGGTAATGATCACTGGGTCACCACTATCGACAAGGTTATGCGACCCAGCAAACAGAAGAGTGTCGAGGACAGGGAGATTGCTTTGGGAGGGGGGCCCAGCAACGTGTGCTAATCCCTACTCTAATTCCCCAGAGGAAGAGAATGAGGTTAATGGCTTTTAGTGGTAGTGGCGAGGGATTAGAAGCCACCGAGAGAGAAGAGGTTTTGGTACTAGTTTTGGCTATTATGGGTTTCTAGTGATCAGACCCTAAGATTGGGGCTGCCAATATGGAGGGAGAGGAAACTTCTCCTAATGTCCCGGATTTGGGAGAGGAAGGCGTCGAGCCAAGAGATGAGGTCAGATCCTCTAGCATTTTTCGAAACATCAACGTGTCCGGAAGGACAAGGGGTCATGCCCAACCAAATGACTCCACTTCTTTTGGTCTTTGTAAGGTCTTTTAATCGGTCAAAGGATCTAAAGGAGAAAGGGATCATGACGATCAGCTGTGGTAGTAACTACTTTAGTTACATTGACATTATCGAGGAAAGGAGGTTCGACGATTGACTGGATTTCTACCGTGCTGAATCGAAGTTGAACCGTCTAATAGTGAAGCAGGGCGATGAGGTCATGATCGCTCTCAGACTACAAGTATGTCTTTTCTTATTCAATTACTTTGATGGGTTCGATATTCTAGAGGTTGGTTATATAAATTATCATGTTCTTTATAGTCTATCGTTATGGTGGAATTTCAGCGATTGAGGAAGAACAAGTTGGTGGGTCCACTAAAGGGACTTGTAAGCTAGAGGGGGAAAGAAATCATGCAGTTTCGAATGGCTCTAGCTCAGAAGGAGAGAGAGTGGGAAGAGGGGAAGACAATGATCTTACAGCTTCAAGCTATCCTAACCCAAAAAGAATGAGAACGGGAGGAGGACCAGACAACTAATTTTGCACTATTTAAAAAGGAGAAAGAGATAAAATGGCTGAGAACTGACTGAAATTCGATGTTCGAGCAATGCAACATGGCCATTGCGGAGTGTGAGAGGTTGGAGGCGCTGCTGAATGGGACTGAAGTAGACAGTTTGTTTATCAAGGAGTCAGCTTAGGAGTAGAGGCAATCACTTGCTACCTTTGAGAAGAGGTTTGCAGATGTGGAGGGTAGAATTGCTGAGCTCTGGGAAGTCCATCATTGTGAAGTCCATGAGCTCAATGAGAAGTTGCATTGTGCGGAAGAAATCATCTGCAAGATAGGGTTGGTTGAAAATTGGGCGGACAATGTTGATGGAGCTGATGTCAGGGCAGCAGGCCAGAGATCTTAAACGCTAGGTAGTTAAAGCCAATGCCCGTGTGGCTACTATGCATGTCGGCTTTGAGGGTCTGTAGTGGAGAACTGCTCTTCCCCCATCTCCTTGTGATAGAGAAAACTGCTCCCCACAAACTCTTAGTTACGAAGGATAATCTTACCTTTGTTTCCTCTCTTAGTGTATTCCATTTCTCGGTTTTTTGTCTGCTTCTGTGCTTAGTTCTCCTTTGTTATAAACATAATTTCATTGTTCGTAAATTTATTCTTCTCTCTATTGTAATTTGACTGTTATAGTATGCAAAATATTTGGTTGCTTTAAATGGTGGATGTATTGTGAGAGAAAGGGGAGTTAGTCTCCATCCATGTGTATAAATTTCTGCTACATGTAAGACTGAGATAAGGAGGGAGGGAGTCAAGGTCCTCCTGAGTAATTAAATTGGGTCCAGTGAGTGATACCCTTGTAGAATACCTAGTGTCAAATGGTGGGTGTGAGACCCATGTGTAGGACGTGGAGTTGAGGGATTGTAGAAACCATTCGCTCGGGAGTTTGATGCTGTATGTTGGCTAGGATAAGTGTGAAACCCATATGAGACATAAAGACAAAAGATAATGGGAACCACTTGTTTAGGAGTTTGATCCCATATGTTGGTTAGGATAGGTGTGGAACCTATGTCAGGCGTAAAACTGAGATATTGTGGGAGTCACTCGTTCAAGAGTTTGATCCTATATGTTGGTGAGGATAGGTGTGGAACCCATGTAAGACGTAGAGCCAAGAGATAGTGAGAGTCACCTACTCAGGAGTTTGATCCCATATTTTGGCTAAGATAGGTGTGGAGTCCATGTGAGATATAGAGTTGAGAGATACTGTGAGCCACCTGCTTAAGAGTTTGATCACGTATATTGGCTAGGATGGGTGTGGAACCCATGTGAGATATAGAGTCAAAGGACTACGATTGTTATAATTGGTAAAGCTATTGTGAAAATAATAAAATCGAAATATTGTTATCAGCAAGAACTAGAAATCAGAGTAACATAACTGTAACGATAAAAAGTTAACATAACATGTAGTAAGTGGGAATCACTAAGCTAAGGTGTATGAAGGTTTGGATTGCATTTGAGTGTTCCAATACCGAGAGGTGTCCTGAATTTCACCTTCGTGTCTAGTGCTTGGTAGGGCTTCCAAGTCATCCAATCCAGGTGGCCCAAGATGGCATTGTAGAGGGACATTAGTTTTACCATATTAAAGGTAAGGTAGCAAGTACTTCTTTGGACTAAGGGTTATCTATGCGTCGGAACATTGGAGAGATCCAGTAGTTAACAAGACATGTGGAGGATCTTCTTTCTGTATTTGGAGAACAACTCCTTGGGATTGGTTCCAAATGGCACCCGTAATTGGGGTCTGTACAAGTTCAGTATGACTGGTTTCTGCTGGTCCCTTTCTCCTTGCCTTTGCGATGGATTTACTCCTTGGCTTGTGTCAATGAATCTCTGTATCCTTCCTTCCCAGATCAAGGTCTTAAGCTCATCCCTCAGCCTTTGACTTTCTTTCGTTGTGTGGCCATGCTCTTGGTAGAAATTGCCATAATGAGTTTGATCTCTTTTAGCATTGTTTCCTCTTGAGGAAGGAAGTCAGTTGATGTAGAACTGATTTTGAATCTGTATTAGGATTTGGCCTGGAGTATTGTTCAGAAGGGTATAATTGGTAAACCTGTGAGGAGGAAGAGGTCCTACTTGAGCTCTTTTAGGTTAGGGCTGTCGTGGTGCAAGTTGGCCACGTTCGGTCATCTCACTACCACTTCGATATCTAATAAATGTCTCGGTTTCTTCTGTAGCAGCAATGTATTTCTCGAGACAGGCATAAAATTCTTGGATAGAGACCGGAGGGTTCTTGGTGACCGACGTCTTCATTCCCAAAGGCCGTAATCCAGTGAACAATACTACCAATGTGATAGAATGATTCAAACCTAAGACCTTCATTATCTCGATCTTGAACTTGTCGAGAAAATCCCTTAAGGGTTCATTGGCTTTTTGCCGAAGGTGCGGGAGGGAGGTGGACTTCCGTGTTGCCCCACAGCTGACTATAAACTATGCCTTGAATAGTTACCGAAGTTGGAAGAAACTTTTAATGCTGGTCTATGGAAGCGATTTAAACTATGTCAACGTATTCCCCTTTAGGGTCGTGGGGGAATTACTTGCACATAGCGACATCTGACATGTTGCTGGAAATCATGACCATAACAAAGTAAGCCGCGTGGTCTCGAGAATTAGTAGTGTCATCGTACATCTCCATTTAGGAAGGAGGATATTATAGGGCATCAGTTCGACGATAATCTCGACATCGAATGGCGAAGGATTGAAGAGATAAGGAACGGGGTCATTTCATCTCTCGTTAGCTCTTTGGAGCTTAGTGGCTATAAGCTCTTCAACTTGCTTTCTCAAGTTCTCTAGTTCCTACCGAGACGTTACTGAAGGCTCTGGGCATGCACTGGATTAGAGTTTGGTGGAGTGCGAGTATGCTCAGTTCCTATAAAGAGGTGGGTCTTCTTGTTGAAGGGTGCGGCTGATGTCTTCGGGTGTTTATTTATCCCCTATCTCTAGGATTCCAATTTCTCGATTTGGGAATGGTGGACCTGGTCGGGAAGGGCCCCAGCAAGGGAGAGGTAAGGCGAACCAGAGGTTGGGTTGCTGGAGGTTGAGTTGTTAGAGGTTGGACTGATGGAAGTTGTGCTTCTCCTTGGTGGGGTGATTTTGCCTGATGCTGCGAATGAACGATTGAGGTGTTCGGCTGTGTAACGGGGAGCGCCATTGGGGGTAGGTCTACAGGGTGGTTGGATGTCTACCCTCCTACCTTAGATGTCACGTGCTATCTCTATTTTTTCTTTTTGGCGGCATGGTGATGAGAGAAAAAAGAGATCAACATAGGAGATGAATATTAGTCGGGTGTTTCCCATAAACGATACCAATATGTTGATATCAAAAAATGACTTCAGCAAATTGCCTTTCTGTCTCGAATGGGGAACCAACGGATGAGAGTCTTTTGGGTGATCTTCAATGTAGAAGCTTGCAAAAAACTTGCCAAAGGAGGCTTAGGTAGATAAGGTTCAACGCTTAAATCAGAAAGAGCGATTTAGAAAAAAAGACTGAAAGAGATGGTCTCTGTGTAGTCTCTGTGTGTAATGCATAGAGAGAGATGCATACCTGGCATATTGCATCTATTTAATATATATATAAGGTATGGTAATACCATATATGTTTGGATGTGTAGAAACTCTACTTGCCTTGTAGAGAGACTGTATAAAATTTTTTGAAATTATAAGAACTATAATGATAAACTTTCTATCGATTCAAAGCCTTTCGAGATAAGAAAGTTCCTATTGCCGTCTTGAAGACCCGTGAAGGTTTGAGTCATGGGGAGATTCGTTTTGTTATCGGGAGAGATCACAATAAATACGTATTGGATTAGGAAATATTTAAATTTATTACAAATTTACTTCCTGAACGATAACAACTAAGACTCAAATATAGCAGTAGGAGTTGAGTTTGTTAGGAATGAGAGGTTAGAACCGAGAGGTCATGAGACAAAGATATTGCTTAGTGCTCTTCCGGTTAAAGGATCATGGGCATACTAGGTTCCGTGTTATGGTAATAACTTGTTAGACTATGTATCATCACCTTCTTTTTTTCTCTCTTCTTCTGTCCATCTTTACTCTTCTTTTTTCTTTTTTCTTTTTTTTTTTCTTTTTCTATGCCTTCGTATTCGTTCTCCCTCTTTTTGTGGTCTCCTCTCCTTTCCTCTTCGGTTGCACTTTTCCTCGTTGGAGAGGAACATTAACTACCAACACCTTATGGGAGAAGACAACTCTATATGATCGCCTGCTTTCCTCTTCGTTTTATCTCTTGATTTTCTAGTTGGTTGAATAGATTTGATGTAGAACAGATAACCGTCAAAATCGCAAACCAAATGCTTGAATTTAAGGTTAGTTTCGAAGATGGATTTATGCTGTAAAAGCAGGGCAATGACATGCAAAAGGGAAGACAAAGGCTTAAGAATCAAGCTGAAATCGGGTAGCGGTGCATACGAGAATGCATTCTATTCTACCAAGAAAACTTTCAACGCCAAAAGTTGAGCCATGACATTTCTATTCTACCATTGGGGCGTTCTGAATTCCGCAGTAAAACAAATCTAATTTTTGAAAATATAAGTAATATTAATTTATTACTTTCAAAAAATTTTTGAGAGACCTTAACCGATAGTTTGAAAAATAAATCTTAGAACCTTAATTTGAGTAACATATTTTGAAAATAAATAATTTAAAAAATACCAAACAGTCTCGAACATTGATTTGGAGTGGGAACTCATGTTTTGAACTTTAATATTCACTGGTCCACTAATTGGAAGTCGATACCAAATTTAATTTTGGATTAGAAATGTGATCAAGTGATATCATCTCTTATATCACATTTGCATTGAGCAAGTGGATAAATTCTACATGTATCCAAATTGCTGTACCATATGACTTGATCTCCACTTTTGGATTGAATTCTCCATAGTTGACGGTGTCTACAAAAGGAGGTGCCCTCTAACTTCTAAGTTCACACTACCCCTCAGTAAAATAAGAGCGAGATGCAAAGAGTGAAAAAGGAAGATGGAAGTGAGAGAAAGAGAAAGAAGAGGAAGAAATGAAAAAGAAAGGGAATGAGCAAGAAGTGAGAGCTTAGTTCCCACTCGAAGATCAAGCAAGGTCTTCACCCTTTGCACAATGAGAGAGTGAGTGAGGAAAAAGAAAAAGAGAGAGAAACGGAACCTAGTTCTCAAAGGTATGAGAAAAAAAAAAGAGAAGAGAGAATCCTTGTTTTAATCAAAGGGCCAGCTTAAGATTCCGCGATTTTCTTTGATTTTCAAAAAAAAAAAGTAAAAAAATGCTTAAAGTAAGTATTAAGCAACTTCTTTTGCTTATATTTGGTAGTGTACGTATTAAACTATACCACCTTTCGATTTTTTGTTTGTCTTTCTGTCCAAGTGCATAGTTTGCATCTTTATAAATATATCTATTTCATCAAGTCTCTCCCTATGACAGTGCCTCATCACCTTTTTTTTTATCTAATATTGATCATATATATATATATATATATGTTGATTTACTATCTTTTTGATCAGTCCATCGCAAGCTTTGATATGTGTCACGATAATTTAGTATTTTTACATAATATTTGATTTGTAATAATATGATAATTTGTTTAAATAATTGAGTTTCACACGATTTTTGAAGTAACTAGTTTTGATTTATAGTAATGACCCATGATGTAAAATAAAACTCTTTGAACCTCTAACTAATAATTAGTCTATGGAGTTCTGAATCCCACTGACACAATTTTTTGTGTGTTTAATATGCCTAACTCTGATGTTTACTATGATATTCTATATGATTTACTAATTTTGTTGATAGTGACAATCATGTGATATAAATTGATATTTCTTTCTCAATTTCTCTAAATTATTTGAATGTTTGCTCAGTTCTCCTAAGTTATCTCTCTCTCTCTCTTTAATTGCTTTTTTGTCCCTTAGGAGATCAAGATGTGCACCACCTAAGTAGAGCAAAGATGCATTAGTAGACCTTATGTCATAAGATTGTTTATACATATGGTATGATCTTTTTTTTTTTTTTTTTTTTTGTGCATATTGAGATTCAAATCTGATTCAGAAATTCTTCAAACCTTTTTTTTTGTTCTAATATAATCATTGTTCCGTCGAGATCTCATTGACATGGTGTTTTGATGGTTCAATGATGTTGCCAGGCATTGATTTTTTTTTTTAAAAATTTTTTGTGACTTTATCATTTTCATACAAGGTAGGACATCCAACAGTGGTGACGACCATGGTGCTTTGAAAGTTTCAGTTGTGATTTTGCTAGTTCTCCTTGCCCCTTGTTTCTCTTGTGTTAATTTTTGCCCCGTACGATGAGCTAATGTTTTTTCTGTTATGAGGGCGGCACCGTTCCTGTCGAAACCCAAACAAAAAAAAAAAAAAGTGTCAGGGATCGAACTCAAACTAAAGTTGAACTGAGATATGTACAAAATTAATCTAAAAATAAAAAAATATATATATTCTAAAAAAACTCTACGAGAAAACAAATTTTAGATATAAATAAAATTATCGAATGTTCAACACTTAACAAAAGGTGCAGAGAGAGAATGAGTGAGAGAGAGCAAAGTTGTGGGTGCAGGTGCAGACCTCTTGCCATGAAACCCTGCAAGATTTGTGGGGCCTATGGTTTAAATGTGAAGGTTGAAGCCGAATCCAAAAACAAAAGAGGAGAAAGAGGATGAGCTCATGCTTATTCCCGAACACGAAAATCATGTCTGACAACGAGGAAGATTATGCGGGTTACTTGTCAAGTTTTCAACACTACGAATTTTGGTTGAGTGTTGAAGACCAATAATATTTATCGAGCGTTGAATACTCGATCATTTTGATTAGTTTTTGGGATTTGATTTCTGTTCAGATTTTTCTAAGAATTTTTTTTTTTAAGAATAATTCCGTACATCTTTCGGTAGGCTCAGCCGGAACGGGACCATGCCCGAGTTGATTTTAACTCGGATCTAAACGTGGTCTACGCGTGGCAGTGGCATTGTTACTCGCCAAGTAAGGTTCCAAGTTAGCGGTGGCGTTTTGGTGACTGCAGCTGCTTCGCACAGTTCATCAAGAATAACGTCCCACCACAAATTGAATTCAGGTCAGCCCTTCTCTCTCTACTCCAGCTACCTGTATCTTCTATCAGCATGTTCCTCTCTCTCTCTCTCTCTAACCTGAATATAGGGCATTGTAAGTGCAGACGCTGTCTCCAGTTGAACAGCTTGCCATTGATTACACCTTGAATTGAAGCGTCTATTTTGGTACGTTCTTACCACTTTGAATTCGTTCTGAACTGAAACTTCATTTACATTTTCATATGTCTGATCAAATATCGCTTGTGTTTTTGCAATTATGGGACGCGCCCTAAAGCTGTTTGAAAAATTGTCTAACAGAAATTGGTGGGCTCTTCTGATTCTCTCGGTTTCTTATGATGTTATGATTTCTTGGACAACATAATTTCGATTATAATGAGCTAATAGTTCTTGGCAAGGAAACAGTGTCATATCCCATTTGATGAAACATGTCAATTAGTCAGGGGGTTTCTCAAATTCATAATGGCACGTTTAGTAATGCCGTAAAATGTTTTTATTCTATTTATTTTCCCCCCGCATTTGAAAAGAAAATGAGATCAGTTTTCTTGAATATTGATCTTATGAAATCCGACGCAAGTGGAATTAGCAGCAGATTTTCAGTAATAGAAGATGTGGCTTCTTCTCAAAATGCTACAAATCATGCGCATTATTAAGCGTATATATATTTTTCTTAATAAAACCATTTGAGACAATAGGTTTCATTCAAAATTTACCATATATAATTTGGAGCCGCTTTAGATTCAAAACAAAGCCTTAAGCAATTGACAGATAATAATCCTTCTCGGGTTATTGTTAAGAGATATATATCTTCCCCCAAAGGTGTGTTGACTGGGTTATTTGCTCTGTCTTTCATTAGTCCACAGATGAAAGGAGAAAAAAAGGCCTTATTGAGTAAAATAGGTTTTGACGATGATTAGGAATGATTAAAATTGATTGGAATTGAATAATTGAAGTCTTTAATCCAATAGGAAGTTTGTTAAAATTTGAGTGATATTGGACAAGTCGACCTACCTATTTTATAAGTTGACTTACATCTTTAGAATATATAAATTAAATAGGTCAAGACGACTCTCTCTCCCTTGTTAAGTCAACTTATAGAATGTCAGACAAACTTCACCTTTGTTTTAAGTCGACTTAAAATTCAAAAATTTAAATTTTCACTAAATTTGAATCACACTGAGTCAACTTAAGAAAATGGCAAGGTGACCTGAGAAATACAAGTCTCAGAACCTTAAGTTTGTACAAAACCAAGTCGACTTGCTAAGGAGACAAGTCAACCTTATTCTATAGATCATAAGTCGACTCACAATTAGAACAAGTCGACTTGTCAAATATAAGACTCGAGAAACTAGTCTATAAATTTAACAAATTAACCTGCAGAGAACACAAGTCGATTTAAGCACTTGTATTGAAAATTTGTCTTAAGTATGAAAGTTCACGAGTCGACCTGAGAAATCTAACGAGTCGGCTTGTCAAATCAAGGTGACAGAAATTCACTTTGAAATCTAAATGTGTCGACCTGTATGATAGGCAAGTCAACATGAATCCACGCTAACACCAAGTTGACCCAACAAAAATTAGGAGTTGACCAGATCCTTAGGTAAATAGGTACACAAGTCGACTCAGTCACACTGTAAGTCGACTTAAGAAAACAAAGCCACAAAAACCAGTGTATGTAAAATAGTAAGTCGATCTAGAGTTGGAATAAGTGTTCCAAGACCATTTTAAGTCGACCAAACTAATTTGTAAGCAAACTTATATTGTGTACAAGTCAACTCATGAATAACGTAAGCAGACTTACTCCTCATAGCATGAGCATGTATGAGTCGACTCATTAATTCATGAAGTCAACTTGAGTAGTTTGCACATCACAGAGGAAGGTCGACAGGCCTATTCATCCCCTCTAGGTTGTTACATTTAGAGTCAACAGGCCTAAAACTTAAAAGCATTGGCTAGTGAAATGGTAGAGCATGAGCTTTTCAAGAAATTGTAAGGTGGTTATGAGGTTACATGTAGTTTTTTTCTAGGGAGATGAAGTACATTAGCCTTGGATTGGACTAATAATAGCACTTTATGACTGTATATGGAAATTAACATAATTTGCCCCAACTCTTTGCAGTTTCGCCTAACGAGGGTTAATTCTTCATTTTCCTTATATCCTGCAAAAGTGGCATAAAATTGCTAAACTTTTGAAATAGGAAATGAAAGTATGTGTTTTGGGCTCATCTAGTGTAGATCAAAAGTGGAATTAGTTTTCCTGTCCAAGTTGAAGCTTGGATTACTCTTGCATTTTGAATGTACTAGGATTTTTTATCAGATAAGATCTAGGTCAAGTCAACTCCTTATTATCCTATCAGCTTTCTTTTGAAAACCATTACGCTCCTTTCCTTGAAATTGATCATGGATGGGGGTCCCATTTAGCCTGAATAACTGGAAATGGAATCTTTTAGTGGACTTGGGAGACTTTGCCACTTCTGAGGAATATGATATCTATGTTCTTTGCATAAGTTCGCCACTTGGAAACACTTGGGCAACTTTCTAATTGCAAAGTGAGATGAACCTAGCAGCTTGCTTAAAATTGGATTTTTTATCTTTCTATGTAAATGGAAAGGACAATAGGTTCCTTATGTTGACTTTGTGGAAAACAGAGATGCTTAGGCGCTCATACAATACCTCAAGAAACCATAAAAGAGGAGTTATTTGCTATCTGAAATTCTTGTCTTTCTCAAACCTCAAGAGTTGAGTGGAAACAATTGTGTTCTCTCTCTCTCTCTCTCCCCCCCTCCCTCCCTCTTCACTTGCTTACTGCATTGCAAAAATTGGGTAAGTCCAACAGAAAGATTGGTGGGAACAGTTCCTGGTTGAGTTTCTCATGTTAATTGGCACTGTTGCTCCCATTCTAATTTTCCTAAATGGACCTGTGGCCTTCCCCTCACCCCACCCCCAATTTTCTTAGTGTTTATGCGTTCTATTTATTGAAAGTATTTAATTTGTACTTAGTTGTGCAGGGAGAACAACATCAGGGATTTGATGAATGGTGCTTCTACATCTGGTAGCCTGTGCTCAGCATTTTCCCATTGTGTGCAGCAAGTAAAAAATTATGATTACCATCACTATCTCTGCCTCCTTGAGCTCCCTACCAGCACAAGGAAGGTTGCATTGGCACTTCGTGCATTCAATGTTGAAACAGCCAGAGCCATGTGTGTTTCCTCTGATCCAAAAATTGGAGTTGTGTGTATCCTTTGGTGGCAACAGGCAATGTACAAAATCTTTGCCAATAAGTTAATTGAGCAGCCCATTGCCCAGGCCCTTGCCTTAGTCAAATCTGAGCACAAGATAAGCAAAGCTTGGCTTAAAAGATCTGTTGAAGCCCGAATCAATGATGCAAATAGGGAGATTACTAATCTCCCTGAAACCATTGGTGAGTTGGAGCTGTATGCTGAGGACACTGAATCAACACTTCTATACATGACTCTTCATGCTTGAGGGATCAAGTCTACTGCTGCTGATCATGCAGCGTCACACATTGGAAAGACAAGCGGCCTGCTCTTGCTTCTAAAATCACTGCCATATCATGCCAGTCGCAGCCATCAATAACCATAAATACCGGCTAAGGTGGCAGCTAAACATGGGTTGTTATGGGAGGAGGGAGCCACAGAGGGGTTCAGATGGATTCTCGTGAGGGTATAAATGAAGCTGTTTTCGAGATAGCTTCTGTAGCAAATGATCATCTACTGAAGGCTCATCAGGTAGCTGGAACAGTGCCTGCCAAGGCTGTTCCTGTCCTTCTCCCAGCGGTGCCAGCAGAGGTTGTATTGGACTCTTTGAGAAGAGTGGATTTTGATGTTTTTGATCCTTGGTTGTCACGGGGTATAATGGGAATTCCACCATTGTGGTTCTAACTGAAACTGAAGTGGCATTCATGTATAGGAAAATACCGAAAATTTTGAAAATTTCTTTTGATCTATGAGTTTTAGCTTGAGACTGTTTTAGAGGTTGTTTGGGATTGCTTAAAAAATGTAACTCATAAGTACTAAATGTTTATAAGTAGTTTTTTAATTTATAAGTTTATTTTAATTTTTTTAAAAAATAAATTATTATCTATTTAAATAAATGTTATTTAAAAGTAGTTAATTGTTTAGTAAAATAATTACTTATAAAATATATAAAATAGAAAATTTTGGTTTATAATCTAGTTTGACGCAGGCATTGAGCTATGATCTTGGCGCTTCACTTTACCAGTGGTGTTTCTTCATGCAAAAAGGGAAGCATGGAAACAATAGCAAGGACTGTAAAGAGTCCTTGTAGAAGGAAGAAAAAATATAAAAAGAGTGCTGCATCAATATTGTTTAAAAAAAAAAAAAAACCAAAGGAAGAAGAAAGAAATAACTACAAGAAGAACAGTAAGGAGTCCGGTAGAAGGAGGAAAAATAGAAAAAGAGTGCTGCATTAATATTGTTATTTAAAAAAAAAAAAAAAAAAAAAAAAAACAAAAGAAGATGAAAAAAATAAGTACCCAAAAGGAAAAAGAAAGAAATAACTACAAGGACCGTAAGGAGTCCTGTAGGAGGAAAAAATAGAAAAGGAATGCTGCATTAATATTGTTACAAAAAAAATAAAAGAGATGGGCTTGAACGTTCAACCTTATGTTAATAGTCACACGCTCTAACCAATTCAGCTACTCCACATCACTATTTTAATAGGGAAAATCCAAATTGATTGTCAACATAGGAGTTTTTGCTTGTTTACAAACTTGTGGACCTCACATTCGTCAACCTTATTGAAGGGCGTCACCCTCCTCTTCTGCATGCCTCTTCGTCATTCTCCCCCCCCCCCCCAAGCTCTTTCTACTTCAAAAGAGCCCCCCCACCCCACCCCATTCCACCTCTCGGTCCGCCCGTTTCCCTCTCTATCTCTTACATTCTGTCAATTCCAACTCACTTTCCTCAAATGGCCAACCACCGTTACAAATCCCTCGTAATCTCCACTCCTCTGCTCCTCATATTTCTTCTTCTTCTTCTTGAAGCTCCAGCATTCGGTCGAACAGCCAGGTTGAACTGGTGGGAGCCAGGACTCCGCCTACCAACCCATAAAGGTGAACCAACAGAGGATGAGGAGGCGGAAGTGAGCACAAGATGGGCCGTTCTCGTGGCTGGTTCGTCCGGATTTGGCAACTACCGCCACCAGGTAAAGTGACAGTTTTTCATGACTTTTAGTGATAGACTGTTTGACAGAAACCATTTTCCCAGAGTAACTAAAGGATACAGCCACTTTTATGTACGATGGTAGGTGGGTGGTTGGGTTGGTGCATGGGTGTATTATATGATCTAATTTTATCTTTGATGGGGTGCAGGCGGATGTATGTCATGCGTATCAGATTCTAAAGAAAGGAGGGTTGAAAGAAGAGAACATAGTGGTGTTTATGTACGATGATATTGCTTCCAACGAGTTTAATCCTAGGCGTGGGGTCATCATCAACCATCCTCAAGGCCAAGATGTTTATGCCGGCGTCCCTAAGGTTTTACTCCATTCCTGCTCATCTCCTATATTATGTCTTTGCCTTTGCTAAGCCTTTTTTTTTTTTAATTTATGTCTTAAGTAAGAGTAATGCTAAATTCAACATGACTGCCAATACTATGGATCTCAAATTTTAATTTATGAGAAAATAATTTCCAAATGTGTTGGATCCCACACTCCATTATAACAAAATGTAATTAAAACTATAAATTGAGTTCGGGGCTTTGCCATTTGCATAGTAGTTGACGAGGCAACGAAGTATGCTATTCATGGAAGTTGTTTCCCTTTAATTTGTTGCCCAAAGATATGCACATTCAGAGGAAGAGAATATCTCTGTTTTGAAAACATGACACAACATCCCCCCAATGCAAATCAATGCCAAATTTGACTATTTAATTATTACCAACCAACATTCGTTGGAAGATTATCACAAGCTGGTGTATCCGTGATCTCTTCTGATAGAGCTCGTAGAGGAAATTAGAAGGGAAATGCCCAACTTAAAACCTACATGTAAATCTACCATCCTTTTTTTCCCAATTAGTTCCAGTAAGATGGAGATTAGTATGA